>PVKE010003210.1:0-74337 GCA_004027555.1 Craseonycteris thonglongyai
CAAATATCGAGCCAATTGTCTCCTTCTGTATCAATCCTTTTACTTGCCAAATAAATGTAGTAGAACTAGCCGCATGTATTGCAGACCTTGTTCAGGGGAAAGCAGAAGAACTAGAGTTAGAAATTTTGAACCTTAAGAACGATATTTTGCTAAAATCCTTAATATCAGAGGACTTATGGAACATAGTCGACAAAGAAAGTTTCCCATTTTTAAAAAAAGCGGCCTATAAAATCAAATCGTTTTTTGGGTCAATGTATTTATGCAAATCTTTGTTTTCAAACATGAATTTAATAAAATCATGATATAGATCTCGACTTACCGATGAGCATCTTAATAATTGTTTGCTAACAGGGTTGTCGTCATACTCTCCTAATTACGAGGCACTGGCCAATGAAATGCAATGCTAAAGATCACACTGACAGATTGTTTTTTTTTTATGTTTTCTCTTATGTTTTTTTAAATGATTTTATTATACGTGTGTTTTTTATTTACTTTGTATTACGTTTTGTATATATGTTTCTTTGTGTGTATATAATTTGTACAATAAATTTATTATTTTAAAATTATTTTTGTTTATTATTTTTTATTCTTGTTCAATAATAAATATCCTTAGAAAGAGCTGGTGCCCGCCGCCCTACCGATATTTTAGAATGTGCCTTAGGGCATAAAAAGGTTGGGAACCCCTGCCTTAAAAGATAGTAAGCTATCACAGGTTTAGCTGAATAACAAACCAAGTCTTTCTTCCCCAGAACAGAAGGCATACTTTTTATTCCATGAGCCACAACCTGATTTCTTAAAGAAAAGGAAAAATGTCCACTGGTTTAAAATAAAACCAGAACTGAAGATAGGAAAAGGGGACCTGTTTTTCAACCTTTGAACATTCCCCCTACCCTCCTGGAAAGAAGAGTGGGTAAAGAGTTGGAAAATAGGGCAGATGGCCATGGGTTGGCTTGTTTATTCTTGAGTCTGGAATTCATTAGGCTGCACCCTTTCATGGGAATTGGCTCTGGTTGGTTCACAAATATTGCAAGATGAATGCAAACAAATAAATACCACTGAGAGGAATGAGTGGGGCAAGTGATGACTGAGCTCCACATCCAGAAACAATCTGAGCAAAATGCTTTGCAGTCACCTGGTAGCAGAGCTGAATCCAGAAAGAACAAGGGAGCGAGGCAAAATCAGTGATCCAAAACCAAATCCTGCTGAATCCTATAGAAAAGGGGCTTCATCACGTAACCTGACCGAAAACCGGAGATTCTCGGTCTTTCTGGCTCCTCAGCTCTGTATAACTTGCTCACTTCACAAGTTAGAAAGCTATCCTTTCATGTGCTCATTCATTGAATTGTATCACAAATATTTATTTAGTTTTCATGATGTGTGAAAACAGGAGAAATATGGCTCTGTATATGATAAAGCTTATAAAGCATGAGAGAAAGCAGATAATTACACACAAATTTCCAAAAGTTATGGTAAATGCTAAGGGATGGATTGAGTGGTAACAGAGGTTAGCAATGCATGTCAACGGAAATGCCCAATTAAGAGCTGGTAGCAATGAGGAGAGCCTTCCAGAGAAAAGAATTGGCTGAGCTGAGGCCGGATGCATGAACCCCAGCACACTGCATGTCTCCTTTGCTGTATTTATCAGATTTGGATTTTTAAAACTTCATTTATAAATTGGTGAATTTACTTACTCAATTTATGAAACAGATACCCACTCATTCTAACGACCCACACTTAAGTATCTTAAGTAAAATGTATAATCCCCCTTTTGTCTCCTCTGACACTGTTATCACTGGGAGCAATATGAAGTGTGTCCTATAAATTGTACTGTTGTACTATTCGGTGACATTCTTTATTCTGGTAACAATATACGAGATGCCGTTCATAGTTCAATCTCATTCTTTGCAGTAGAAGTTGTGTCATCTTGGGGTCATATGCATCTAATGTTTGTCTTCTCCACCAGGCACCAGGGCAGGGGAGTTCTCTCGTGCCTGAGTCCTCAGTGCCTAATTGTAATTCTAGAGGGAGAGGATTAAGGGAGGCTTCCAGGAGAAAACAACGTCAGTGCTGAGACCCAGAGGATGAGAAGCCACGAGGGCGGAGGGAAGCGCTGGGAGTGAAAGAGGAAGCCACGCGCCCCCTGAGACGCGCGGAGGAGCGAAAGTGCCTCGCTGGTGGGACGCGAGAGGCCATGGAGCCACCAGGCGACGCGCCGCAGCTCAGCTCAGCACCATTCGGGTTCAAACTGAAATGAGAAGAGTCAGGCGGGACTTGCCTTCGGGTGCGAGCGGATTCAGGGAGAGGGAGATTCGCTCATGACTTATTGAATGATGTAAAAAGAACCGTTGTATGTACGGGCCCTCGGGAAGTACTTGGCACATAGTAGGCGCTGAGTAAACTTTAAAAGCAAGTGAACTTGTCAATGAGTGAAGATCTGTCATGTTGGATACTTATAGGTGGTGCAAATATAGGGGTGAAGGGAGTAAATACCACTTACAAGTAGATGAATGCCCATTAACTGTTAACCGAGGGCCTATCGTGTGTTGGTGACGGTTCCTAAGAAGGGGCATAGGTGGTGGGGGCTGAAGATGGGTTCTGTGGAAGACGACACATCCGGCATGAAAAGGGCGTGCAGACTAAGTTGGGGGCGCGGGCGGGGGAGGTAGGACGCGAACCCACATACCCGAGGAAGCTAAAGGTCTAGTGTGACGGCTTGGACCGCTCGGCCACACGGCCACCCGCGAGGAATTCCTGCGCTTCTCCCGGACTGAACGTCCATCCTGTCCGGTCCTTTCCTTCCCCTTGGCACCGCCGCTCCGGACCTCATTCCCGCGAAGCCCCCGGCTCCTGTTCCCTTTCCCGGGGTGACGCAGCAGACCGAGCCCTGCAGCGGATCTGCTGGGGCGGCAGGACTGAGCAAGTCCGGGCGTTGGGTTCGAGCTAGGGAGCGGCCTGGGCGAAGCAAGGAAGAGTCCTGAGGCCTCCCCTCCCCCTCCTGCGCCCTCCATCGGTTTAGGGGGCGCACCCCCCACCCCCCACAGAACCTCACCAGGGAGCAAAAGTGCCTTTCCTGCTCTTTGCCTCGTCCCCTTTCAGAAAGCGGCCCTTGTCTGCGGGCCCTTGGTCACCCCGGAACAGAACTTCCTCGAAACTTGTCCTCAGAGCACCTGAAGTCCGCAGGGGAAACAGGGATGGGCTGGCCCTTGCCTTTGTTCTTCATGGCTTTGTCATCTAAACTTTGGATATTTAAAATGTGTCACTTTATCTTGAGATACTGATTCAGAAATTTAAAAATGAGTCTTACTTAAAGTGATGTTGGTTGCAGCTTCCAGCGACAACGTCACACACCAGCCTCCTTAGCGCAGTAGGCAGCGCGTCAGTCTCATAATCTGAAGGTCCTGAGTTCGAACCTCAGAGGGGGCAGTACTTTTCTTTTTTTACCCGTTTTTTCTTTTACCCTAAGACAACAAAAGGAGTTCAATCTTTGTTTTTTCTTTATTTTTTCAGTCAAAAGTGCACACTGCGACTTAAAAAAACAAAAACGGAGAAATTGCTTTGATGAGACTGAATGAGGACTTTGCTGTTTAACACAACCATGTAATGTTCGGTTACAAAATAGTGATTTTTATTAAGAATTAAATACTCCAAAATTCTTCCTTTAAAAAAAGTAACAATTGTAGATAAAGCTAGGAGATTTTCAAATGTCTTTGAGGTATGCTTGGCCATTGTCTTTGCTACAAACACAACAGCGTCAACAAATTCACTGGTTGAGAGGAGGGAGGAAATGGAGGCTTGTACTGGGGATGTAAAAGATATAGTATGATGCGCAATAATTTTTATTAATTACTGATTTTTTTAATCTTTTGCCATTATTCTGGAATTGCTTGCCATCAGATCACTAATGACATCCTACATGAAAAAGAGGGGGAAAAATTCCCCTTGTCTCCTTGCATTGCACTTTTTTTCCTTCTTCCAGTGCTGTTGACAAGATCTCTGAGTCATCCAAACTACAAGGTCAGTAAGGAGTAAAAAGAAAAACAAGGAGTGATATTTACAGAGTCAAGATAAGCACCCAAATCAAATAAACATGAACAAGATTGATATTGAACACCCGTGGTAATCAAGTGGGACGTAAATGGATTTGTTGAGCACTTTGTGCCTTGCAAAGTTCAAAGCTGTGTCTCTCCTTATGAATCTATTTCCTCTCAGCTTCAAATCTACCCTTACAGACTATTCTGTGCTGTTCAAATTGGGCATCTGGGAATTACATTTCCCAAACCTTGGCCAATTGACTTTCTCTTACGTTGTCTTAATAAGAGGAATCAGAAGAAGCCTGGAATGTAGAAGTGAAGGGGGACAGTTTTTCTGGTTTTTACTATCCCTGCAACAATGGCAGCTGAATCAAGCTCCATTCTCTTTATGCCCTTCCTCAGAAGTTCCAACTTCTTCCCTTCTGTTCCCCCAGCCTGAGAAGGTTGGTAACTACTTTCCATAGTTATTATCTCTGGGTTCCCAGTGTTCCCAGTTGAAATACCTAGTGTTATGGCTTAACTGGACCTTGACTGATACACAGGGGTTGGGGCTACAGCACTGTACACACAGAGATTGTTCCTGCTCTCATGGAATTCACTATATTTCAGTGGGAAATGATAGACAATAAATTTTTACCTAAATATACATGAAAGATGTCTCTTAACACTGTTTGACACTGGTGAGCATTCTTGAATCATTCAGTGTCCTCCTGAACTGCTGAGGCATTACTCTCCTCAGGTTGTCCTCCTTCCTCTCTCTGACCCAGTCATCTGAGTTTCCTCAGAGAATGCCTCTTTCTCTGTTTACCTTGCAGGGTTTCTTAGAGCTCCCTCTTCAGTGCCTGTTTTCTTCCCTGAAGGATTTCAGAGCGACCTCATTCAAACCAACAGCTTTGTCTATGCCCAGAGCTACCCCTTTAGTCCAGAGCAGTCTGCTGAGCTCCACAAGCTTGCAGGAAATCTGCTTGTATCTCCTGTGTCCACACTGAAAACCTCACATTCTGCACGCTTAGAAGTACTCTATTCCTGGGTTATGCCAGCAAGCTAGTCTCCCAGAGAAGCTTGAGAGTCATCGTAGACTGCCTTCTAATTTAATTACTCCAGTCCAATCAGTGTCCCGGTCCTTCTGACTCTACCTTTCCACCGACCTTTGTTCCTTGTCACTGGAATTCCCAAGATAGCCTCCTGCCTGGCTTCCTTGTGTCATTTCCCTCCAGTTCATCCACATGTGCACCAGAGCGATCGTCCAAAAATCAAAGTCCAACCATGTCATTTTTCTGTTTAAGACCTTTAAAAATGACACCAACTTTTTTTTAAGAGTTTTTTTTTTTTTTATTGTTTTCTTGACAGAGACAGAGAGAGACAGAGAGAAGTGGGAGGGCCCAGAACAGTCTCCATAGTTGACAGCATTAGTTTTCCATATAGTTTCACTCCACAGGTGGGCGTGGGGCTGCGCAGGGCAGTAACTGGGCCGGGAGCCTCCTGCATAGGTCCTGGCAAGAACTGAACTGGGGGCACACCCCAGTCAGCATATGGGTCCGCACGGGCCTGGGCCAGGATTCAATCCTCAGGCTCCGGGGCTGCAAAGTGAGAGCTTAACCCGCTGAGCCATCCCAGCTTCCCCAAAGTTTAGTCTTCAGATGAAACCCCCGGCCCTGCCTCACCCACACCCTGACGTAGAGGATTTGATGGAGGCAGGCTGGACTTCTTACACTTAGACATGGTGAGATAATAAATATGTGCTGTTTTCAGTCACTAAGTTTGTCATTATTTGTTACACAGCAATAGATAACATATTCGAATTTCTAAATTTGCCTGTATAGCAGAGTCACTTAAGAGACTTATGGAAGAGTCAGATTCCCGTTGCTTCAAGTTTAGAATATTCCAAGTCAGTGTGTCTGAGATGTAATTTGCAAGTCAGGGTTCTAACAGCAGCCCCAGGAGGTCTGAGTGTAGTTGAATAGCACTCTGGAAACCCAGGCTCAGGACATGCTGTGCCTATCCAGTTATCTCACGCTGACTGGGCTGGGAGGTGGCCCCTTCCCAGGATTCTCCTTGTTTTTATCTGATTACTCAGGGCATGGCTGCTGGTCAGAACTAGCAGCAGCCACCTCAGGTTTCCACAGGGCACAGCAAATGCTCCTTGCTTTCCAGAGACTCTCAGAAGAACTGAAGTACCCCTTCCTATTCCGCTTCATTTCTACATTTCCCAGTACAGAGCTGATTTGGGAAGTGAATTGCCTTGACACCTCTGCTCTCTAGGTCCCCAGGGGCAGCCTGGGGCAAAGTCTTCTGCTTTCTTCCTAGTGCTCTCCATTCTCTGCATCGTCCCTTCCCCACCACCACGTAGTCAACAGGCCTTTGAGGTAGATATTTCTGTTATGGGATTTCAGGGAAGAAAATGGATGAGAGATTAAATACCGTGTCTAAGATGGCACAACCAAGATAATTAAATACAATGTTCTAATTGAGCTTCTATTTTATGAGTAATGATGATGATAACATCTTTCACTGAAATGTTAGTATGTCCCAGACACTATTCCAAGAGTTTACTTGCAGTACCCCATTTAATTCGAAAACTTGGGTTATGAGAGTTTACTTGTTTGTTTCTCTAAACATCTCTTAACCTGTCCTTTTTCTTGAGAACATTTAATCCCAGTGGCTACTTAAACACTTATGATGTGATTGCTTGTTTAATGGCTGACTCACTCTTCTTAAGAAGTCTGCAAAGGCAGAGCAGGTGGCTTTCCACTGCTGTAAATCCAGGGCAAAGCAAAGCTCCCTGCCCAGAATACATCCTCAAAACCTCTTTGTTGAGGGCTCTTTGTACTACCCATTCCTAAGGTCTTGCGGGGAGACTGGAGCACACATTTTGAAGACCTAGAAACAAGTTGGCCCAGGTGATTAAGTCTAGTTATATACAACTTTTAGAAGTACTTGTGCTGGTTACATTACACCGGATGGGAGTTACTGTCCCCCCCTCCCCCCAGCCCCAAGAGCTGAGAGCTGAAATAGTTTTGAACCCTATTCAAGTGGGCAGGAGGGAGTCAGGAATAAGGGAAAGGAACTTGTACAGGTTAAAAAAACAAATCCTTTGTTCACATACTTTTCTTTACACAAGAATACACAGGAATGTAACCCCCTAGCTACACTGGGTGGGCAGTTCAGTGGGTGAAACCCCAGACTATTATCATGAGGGCCCAGGACTCAAGTCCCTGTCTGGTTGGAGTAGAGGGCCAAGTACAGTATTTTGAACCCCAAATATCTAAATGGCTATCATGCAAACCAAAGACAGATAGTGAGGCAAACTTATGGAATGTCTATAGTAAGATGTCCTCAGGCTTTGTAAAGAGAATTAGTAACTTTTAAGGATCACTTTAGAGTATAAGACTTTGTGCCAGAATCATAATCTTTGCCTGTTAATCCTATTTAACTAAACAATAAAAGTGAGGTGAAGTTATTCCACCTGCTTTAAAAAGGATGTGGTTGGCTATTTGTAGAATTCCCTGAATGAAGTAGAAGTGATCTACTCAAGAGTTGGCTGGTAAATGTGTGGCTGAGGAATCTTTTCTGGATATTCAAATTCAATAAATGCACCAAAATAAAATTAAATAGAACTAAAAAACTCATCTTGTTTAGGAAAATATCATGCTATGGCCAGAACTCTGTGTTGCCACCTCTGCCCAAGGGTGATCAACATGAGCCAACATAATTTAAGTTGGCTTGGGGTGGCACAGACTTCCGTTGCTTGATATCATAGTCATTAATATTTTATTTCTCCCACTAGTCTTATTAGAGTTGCACAGAGCAACCATGTAATGCTGTTTGCTTTCTAATGTGGAGTTTATTGTACAAAGGAGAGAATATGCTGACCACATACCAACGTGGCTGTAATATGTACACTCTGCCTTGGGATGCCTCAGACATTTGGTATTGTCAGTCAGTCCTGCAAGCCTGTATAACTCTGGGTGAATTAAAAGATAGTTTCTGATTCTACAAAGGAGAGGAACAGATTTTGAATGGTAACGATTCCAACAAAGATCAAGTATTCCCAAGGGGCTGTTCGAACAGCCCATGTCTTTGGCCTCCCCCAAATCCTTAACAGTGTCAGATGCAGGGTCCTGGGACCAGAGGCTGAGGGTCCAAAGTCACTGTGAAGATGTTCTCTATTATATGTTTCTTTACGTCCTTGCCAGAATGAACTGTTCAGGGAGTTTCCTCACATACAGGTTCTCCAGAGGTCCAGACATTTTGCAGGAGCAGTCTAAGGATTGCCCTCTCCCCCTCCCCCACATGCACAGAGCCAAAGAGGGGTGGCCTGCAGAAAGAATGCCAGTACGCATCTGTCTCCTGAGGGGATTACCACAAAAGTTCAAATTTGAGATGTTGATTGCCTGGAATAAGATAGTGATAGGGAATATGGAAGGAAAAGAATAACATTTAATATGCTAATTAATTCATTGATTTCTTTGCATTGTTTGTCAGATACTATGCTAGGCACTGGAAATACAGGAATGGATAAAGTAGACCCAGTGATGATTTTCATGGAATTACAATTTAAGAGGGTGGGTAGGAAATAGACCATGAAGATGTCAAACAATGAAAAGGACAAGCCAATTTCATATAGTAATAAGTGCTACGAAGAAAATAAAACAGGTTGAGGTGACATGATGGGAGGTTGAGAATAAGAAATGGAATGGTGTATTAGTTTCCTAAGACTGCCATTACAAATTACCAAAAACTGGGGGGCTTAAGACAACAGAAATGAATTTCCTCATGGTTTTGGAGGCTAGAAGTTAAAAATCCAGGTGTTGACAGGGCTATGCTCCATCTGAAGCTTCCAAAGCATCGGTTCCCAAGCAGTGGTACATGTACCCCTGGGGGTACATGCTGGGCTCTTCAGGGATATGAGAAAAGTAATCAGTAACAATATTTAACTGTTATGAATATTGTAAAATCACATCTGTGGTTTGTACTTTTAGTGTAGTAATTTTTCTTTGCTAACTTATCTCATTTCTACTATTTTACATTAAGATAGGCACTGAACAAAAGTATCAGTATTTAAAAAGCTATTTTAAAAACAAGGGGTGCAATTTATAGAAATGGGTTTAAAAGGGATACACAAGTGGAAAATTTTGGGAATTCTTTAGGGGAGAATTCTTTCTTGCCTAGTCCCAGATCCTGGTGGTTGCCAATAATCCTTGGTACTTACTGGCTGGTGACAGCATAACTGGATTTAGGACCATCCTAATCTAGTAGGATCTCATCTTAATTTAACTAACTGTATTTGCAGAGACTCTATTTCCAAGTCAGGTCACATTCAGAGATTGCTGCACAACATTATTCAACCAGCATAGATGGAAAACCAGTTAGGACCAGATTATACGTGGAGGCCAATGCAAGGAGACTGCATGTATATATGAAGAGGAAATAATACAACTCACTTGAAGAATTGAAATATCAGGTTTTCATCTGTCTGTCCATTCATTTTTCCCCCCAATATATTAAGTTGCATCAACAGAAGGATATTGTCCCAAGAAGGAATAGAAACTAGAGGGACTTGGACAAAAGAGCTTGTCAATTGGAAAAAGATGAAGATAACAAGTACATTACACATAAAGAACCAAAGAAGAGTGCCTGTATCTATGTATTATTAAAAACAGAAAGGCCTTTCAAAGTGAGAGATTACAAGTGTTTATTTGGGATCAATAAGAATAGCTATTTGATCTTGAGAGTATCAAGATGGAAAAGGACAAGAAGCATGATTTTACTCTTGTGTGGGATATAAAAGAGCAACAAACTCATAGACAGACAACAGAGGGTTGGTTACCAGAGGGGAAGGAAGGTGTTGAGGAAGGGTGAAGAGGGTTAAGAGGGTCAAATTTATGGTGACGGTGGGAGACTAGACTTGGGGTGGTGAGTATACAATGCAATGTACAGATGACATATTACAGAGTTGTACACTTGAAACTTATATAATGTTATTAAACAATGTCACCCCAACAAACTTCATTAAAAAATTAATTTAAAAATACAAAAAAGGTCTCTTTTATAACCATTTACAATATTTACATAGCTACTAATCATGAGGAAGAAAGTTTTTGACTCCATCCATTGATCCAATTCATTCAGTCCAATAGCCTGGAGGTAGATTTTGTTAAATAGTCAGCAAAAGGTACACTGCCCCCTCTGAGGTTCGAACTCAGGACCTTCAGATTATGAGACTGACGCGCTGCCTACTGCGCTAAGGAGGCGTATGACAAAGCACTTTCACCATATACTTTTAACACTGGATATTGCTTTCCTTCTATTACTATCACCTCAAATTTTGAAAATGAAAGGCTCTCTTGCAACGTCTTAAAAGTGCAACAGTTTCTAAAACCGAATTCAGATGAGAAGGTCGCTGTTGATCCTGCTGCCCTCGAGTCCTTTCGTCTGCACTGATGACTTAAAACAACACCTTTCGTATCAGGAGGAAATTTACTGAACTTCCTGCCCCAAACCTGCACATCTGCCTGCATCGGCGTCCCTGCACTTTGTCTCGGTACAAGAGGAAACCCACCTTCTTCCTTTCTCACCTCCTCTTCTCTCTTTCCACACCGGATCCTGCCTGTCGGTATTTAAACACACTCAAGTGTTTACTGTCTCAAACAACAAGCGTTGTCTTTGATGGTGCCTCGGTCCCTGGCTATCGCTCTATGTGCTTCGCTCCCTCGCAGATGGTTTTCTCATAAAGCCTTCCGTTCTCTTACAACAAACCGCTCCCCAGTCCCACCCATCACGTTCACAACCGACCGCAGTCTTTCCTGACCACCAGGAGGCTCCCGGACAGACCGCGTAAAGACCCAGGTGTCCTTGGTGCACTCCTGGGGATCTGCGAGCAGGTGACAACGGTCGCTACAGGAACAGGAAGGGCTGGAAAGCCAGGTTTCCCCGCTGTCTGGGTTTGCCCGGGAAATTCCTGGTGTCAGCACCGAAAGTCCCACCTTCCCGGAGAGCCCCGTGGCGGGGTGCGAAGAATCCGGGTTCTCGGGGTCTGCGATGGGGGCGGAGGGTGGGGAGTTTAAAACACCTCGTGTGAGCTTAGCAACCCGCCCGCCACCTCCGCGGGGCTGACACCGACGCTGGTGTTGGTGTCAAGTGGCTTATGTCGTCTGACTTCCGCAGTTGCCGTCGCTGGTTTCCCCTGGCCGCTGACAGTGACAACTGTTATTCTCGGTTCACAGTAATGGGCCACCCAGACCAGTGTTACATCACTCAGAGTAATGCGACTTAAATGTGAGAAGAACTTCGTAGTCCTGAGCGTTAACAGTTTTGCTCCGACTGTAGATGAACTATTTGGCTTTGTATCGAAGTAGGGCTGGTTTAATTTTTAGCATTGTGAATAATAGGACCATATTTTCTGAGTTTAGATAATACAAATGAGAACAATTACTATGTGAACACCAGCTTAACCCAGATGTCACTTAAAAAATATAAATGACTATGTTATTTTAATAACAGATGGAAGTTGACATGGGCCTTAGCATAATCCACTTCATTTTGGGCCCATTATTATTTATTTATTTATTTATTTATTTATTTCCTTAAAAACAAAACAAAGCAAAACAAAGCAAAGCAAAACAAAACGAACAAAACTACCATAGGTTTGACCTTTAGGTTTTGCAAGCAGGGCAGGGTGTTACAAGTACAGGAACTTGGCTCCAGAAGAAACTCATTTTAGTGGTCTGTTGTCTTGGGAATTTTTCTACCCTGCTCTGGGCCTTTCCCAAAACAGTAAGACTGTATTGCATTTGTAAATACAGCTGTATAAGAATTGCATTGCATGACAACTATATAATCCAAGACACCCTTGCAACAGGTCTGAATTTCAAGTTTTTTTCACGGACTTCTCACACAAAAGCCTGTACAATATTCTTATTGGATTGGACAAAAGCCCTAAAGAGACGTTTGACAAAAGAAGGTATGTAGATGGCAAATAAGCACAGGTAAGTGTTTTCAACATCATAAGCTGTTAGGGAAATGCAAATTACCGCCACAATGTGATGTCACTATATATCAAGTAAAATTGCTAAACTTAAACTAGTGATGTCAAATGCTGATGAGGCTGTATGTATTGATTGTGGGAATATACAATGATACCGAGAGAAGAAGAATTTTAAGATAGCAGAAGAAAGGGGACTCCTGGAGACTCTCACACCGGTGACAGATTAACTACACCCTATAAGTCTCCTGGAGACCTCACAAACATAAGAGTAACAGGATTTATCAGGAACCCCCTAACAAGGTTTATCCCCCTAACAAGATTTATCTGGGAACTCCTGCAGTTCCACTGAGATTCCCCCGCCCCACCTTGAGTCACGAGAAACATGTAGGACCCTAGAAAAAGAAATCACATGGACAGTAAGAAAGGTATATAAGCTATAAGGAATTTAACCATGGGGAGCATGTGCTTAGGTGCTTCTAGCCCCAGTGCTCCGCCGGCTAATAAAATCTTCCTCTATCTAAAGAGTTGACTGAGTGATATCCTCCGTTGAGTGTCACTTCCTGCGACAATACAGCCACTCTGGAAAAGAGTTTGGCAGTTTCTTTAAAAACTGAATGTGCAAGTACCATACCACCCAGCAGTTGCATTCCTGGGCATTTATCCCAGAGAAACGAAGACCAATATTTACACAAAAACCTTGTAAAAAAATTATGTAAATGGAGCCACTTTAAAATGGAGCCAGAGCTGACATCTCAAAGAAACTGTCTTGCATGTCTTAATGCCTCAAACTTTTGGAATGTTAAAATAGGAAAGCAACGTTTGGACTTGGCCTAAAGTAGCATGGTGTTGCAAAGAACTATTTGCAAGGCAAACAAGAAAGCAGCTATTATGACTACCAGGCTGATGGCTACCAGACTAAAAACTAAAAACTTTGATTGGAATTAGTTAGCTTTGATATGGACCAAACGTGAAGGACCTCCCCACTCCTTCGATTTCCTTTTCTTTAGTTCATCAACTTCCCAGATTTACTTTTTTTTTTTTTCTTCTCTAGTTCCTACCCTTAGCCTGAATCATAGAATATCTCCTACCTCGGGCTTTAGATAACTACCCTGAAACTTAAACAATAGATTGTTCCTAGAATCTCCTCTGCCTCTGATTTTAGTTAATCATTCTAGAACTTATGCATTTGCTAAGTGTATTCCAAAACGTGCCCTGTCTCCAGCCTTAGTTAATCATTTTGCAATTCGTAATTTGCACTGGCCAAACTTTGATTAGTTGTGTTTGCTGGACTTCAACCTAATTATCCTGGGACCTGTTATCTGTGCTTGTTGATTGTAATCATTGAGGCCCAGTATTCTTTCCAGAGCTTCCAGATCCAACTCCTGGGCAGCTACTGCCCCAAGAATGACTGATAGAGCCGGAGCTCAAATAGAGCTTTGATGGCTTTGAAGTCTGCCTTTTGGGCCAATGCTTTTGAATTTACTAACTAAATCTGTCTCTCCTCATCTAGGGACCATTTGCATATGAATTATACCCCAGCGAGGCTTCCAGACCATCCCAACCCAAAAAGTCATCACTGTCTTTGAGGCGAAACTCAAGACCCCTCTCCTCCCTTTTAGTTCAGCTAGGGTGAGAGTTCCATGGATCCCTAATAGGTAGGGACCACAATCACACTCAGCAGGAAGCAGATTCAGAAAAAGAGACCTCCAGTCCCTTAGCTTCCCATAGAGGTTTATGGGGATCATGACTCTCAAGAGAAAAGTAGAGGGATCTCAAGACCCCTTCCATAGGACCAGCCTTCCACCTAAGACTTATTATACCGTCATTATAATGTCATGCATAAGCCTGGAAATTCATTAATATCATTATACCAGACAGAACTCTGGGAAGGGCCTTACACAGGTGAATACAGGTGACATAATGGTCCCTTGTCAATCAACACTGTCAATCAAAAGGGCCCCATGCCCAGAACGGTGTAACTCCTTCTAGGAAAAACGAATAAAACCAAGGCCTGGATAGTCTGGGCCCTTGAGTCACCATCTCCTGCTCGGCCTGCTCCCACCCCTTGGGAGTGTACTTCTACTGCTTCTACTTTCAATAAACTTTTCTTTCACCTCTACACTTCGATGTCTTGCTCAATTCTTTGTTGGGGTTGCCAAGAATCTGTACACCACACCGAGGGGGACCCCAACTCTCTGGTAACAGTGTAACTGCACCAATAGAAAGGCCTTCCTTCTACTGATGTATGAGTTGTTCATCCCCCTTTTCTTTCTCATAAATGCCCATTGCCTTTGTCTCCTAATTGGAACAGTTTTTGAGCTTCTGCCTGAATCAGTGCTTGTTGAATAGCTATTCTTTTTGTCTTTCTTCTTTTTTTAAAATTTCAAATAAATTCTTGTTGCCTCTCACTTTTGAAAGGCCTTTTATTTTTACATTAACACATTTGGCATTAGGAACAGGATCTAAAGCGGCCTCACCTCCATGGATCTAAATTGGCCTCACCCCCATGGACCACATCCCCTGGAATCAGTGTGGTACCTGCAGAGCCTCCTGTGTGCTCACCTCTCTCAAGGATAGCGCATGCTTCATAGGACTTGTAAGCCCTCTTAGGTTCCAAATGCCCTCCTTTATTGGTTGAGGACAAATGCCTGTACTTTAGATCTGGAGGGGTTTTTCCATTGAGGAAGAGGTTTTAAGCTCAAAGGACGGTTGTTTTTGTTTTTTCTTTCTTTTTAGTTTTTCCCTCAAGGCTGGCAGTTGCCCCAGGGACAGTTGTCCAGGTGCCCAGCATGTTGCCGGATGCTGCTGGAGTTTGCACGTGGCAAAGAACCTTTCCTTTTTCCACAGGAGGGACTTTTCACAGCTTTCAGACTTGTGAGAAGTACCTTGGAGGTGAGCAGCTCTGCAGGGGTTTTCCCACCAGTGAGTGCTCTTTTGGTTGCTTTACTTCTCTTTCTTGTCTCTGTCTGTTATGTCGTTTGTTATAAGGAGAGGAATCCAAACTTTTTCAGAACAATGGAATATATTCTTTAATTGATGAGCAGAAGTTTCTAAAAGACACAATAATTTCTCTAAAAGAATCCTAAAGAAACTTTGGCCATCTAAGCAGATGCTTTAAAGTTTGTTACTGTTTGTCCTTCCCGAAACTTGGCAAGATATTTTAAAGAATTTAATAACTCTATGATCAGAAATTTGGCAAATTAAAAGTCTAGTGGGGCTTTTTTGTTTGTTTTTGTGTTTTTTTAAGTCTCCTCAGCCACTTTCAAGGCCTTCCTGCTGATAACCAGGAATGTGAACACAGCCCACAACTGCCTGAGGCTAAACAAACTAAAGGGAAAACTATGGGAAAAGAAGCTTTTTTAAAAACTCAAGCAGCTATAAAGGTACCCTGGCCTAAGCAGCCCCTGCTCCCTAGTTAAAAAAAAAAAAGACAAATGAAAATCTGAAAGCCTTAGCCAACTGAACAAATTTTTACCAATTGTCATAAATTAGTTTAGTTTTTATTTTTGCCTTATTCCACCTGTCTCATGGCTGAAATTAAAAATAAAATGAAACTATCATATCTCTGGGTGTATCTGTCTGTATAAATGTATTCATGTCTAACTCTGAAGAATTAATAAAATTGGTTTATATAAAGACCCAAATGCTTTAAAATATTTAATATTAAAACTGATTTAAGTTTTGTTTAATTAAAACAGACATGTCTTTAGGCTGATTAAAATTTAATATAATATTTTATTTTAGCTGAGTTTACAAATAATAAGTTTATGTTATCTCTTTCATGTTTATCAACAGGAAAATAGCTTGGGATAATAATTGACTTTGATGTCTCAAAATTCTCATGGAGTAATATAAGTATAATTATTAGAAAATAATTACTTAAATTGCTATAAGTAACATAAAAGGTTTTTCAATGACACTTTCTAGCAATAATTATTTTTTGGTATGCTTATTTAAAAATAGTTTCTGAAGATTTCTTGGTAACTTGAAACCTTAGAGTTTTACTAAATTAAAAGATAAAAAATTATTGAATATCTAAATCTTTTCCAATAAGATAAAATGCTGAAACATTAATTGTTAAACAAATCTAAGTTTACCTACTTTTGGTTTCTTAATACAGAAACACTAAAGATAATTGGGTCTGTCAATAAAAATATCTTGTGCTATGTTGAGAAAGCACATGTTTCTAAGAATAATAAAATATATTTGTCAGAGTCTATGTTTCTAAAGGTTGTAAATGTATTCATAAATTTGCCAATCTAAAGAATGCTAATTACTTTCTTTGAGTTGTCACTAAGGGCTAAAATTCTAATTAATATGGAAAGAATTAATATGTGTTTTCAGTAAAAGATGGTATAAGACACAGAGATATGTTTTCCTTAAGGGAAATGAAAATAATTGTGTCCTTGTAGCAGCTTTATTCATATTAGTCAAAAACTGGAAGCAACCCAAATGCCCTTTACTGGGAGAATGTTCGAACAAACTGGTAAATTCATGACAGAATACTACTCAGCAATAAAAAGGAATGAACTACTGGTTCACTCAACAACTGGACGAATCTTGAGAGAATTACTCTTGAGTGCAAAAAGCCAATCCAATAGGTTCCATACTGTATGGTTCCATTTATATAACAATCTGGCAGAGAATAAGAATAGGGGTCAGGGGATCATGAGCTAGAATGAACAGGAGAAAGAGAAATCCTCTGGCATTTTGTGGTTGTTGGAATAACTCCCTAAGAATGAAGAAAGGTAGGTTTGGAGAAAGTAAGTGGAACAGAGCCGGAACCAAGGAAGAAGATCCCGAATATAAAGAAGGGGGAATGACTTCGCTGCAGCACCTTTGGCTCCGCTTCTTTTATGTAGTGAGATGTCGTATCCCATCCGTCCGCGTCTGCTACCGCAACAGTCATTTATTTATTCGCACAATTGTCTTGTGTTTTTGAGTTTGAGAAAAACATTGCCCCTTGGTTCGGTTCAGTGAATGTTCTCGTGTTTGCGGGGAGCAGGTTCAGCATTTCTGGTCTTTCTCTGGGGCGTGGCGCTTTACTGCTGGGACCCGGGCTGCAGCCAGGGACCTTTGAAGTCTTTAAAGTTGAACGGCCTTGTCATTTACTTTTTTTTCTTTCTGTTTTTTCTTGTCATTTACATCTCGATTCACTAGATGTTAAATATTTATTTAATAAACACCACGACAAGCAATTTGAGGGAACCAACTATATATTAAAAAACGATTTTCGTCTTGGAATGACACCAATTTATGAGAAAGACGAGAAGAAAATGACAAATTAATGGCATAGGAAATGCCATATCGATTTGGTTAAATCTACATTTACAATTAATTTCCGGTTGAATGAACACCTCCGGAACATATCAATTGCCCTATCCAGTAACGGTGACCCTAGACTTCTCCCCGTTTGTCGTTGCCACAGCTCCCGATGACCAGGTTTTATGAGTTGGTGAAGGACGAGGTACGATAACGTATGATTTTGCACAAACTTGTTGGGTAGTTGGAGAAGCAGAGGTGCATTTGCACGTCGCTTGTGCAGAAGGGTTCCCTGGTGGTCTAGTGGTTAGGATTCGGCGCTCTCACCGCCGCGGCCCGGGTTCGATTCCCGGTCAGGGAAGCAACGTTTTTCTTGTTTGAAACTTGAGGCTGATCTTTAAATTGCAGACAAGTTAACGTTTAATTTTCATATGGGGTGTTTTCTGCTTAGAAACGGCAACGGCACTGGTATTCCAAGCACAAAATGACAAGCAATGTACTTTTCAATGGTCTTTAGAATTTTCTTTCTTTTTTAGGATTTTCTTGATGAGCTAGCTCCTAACCTGGCGTTAACCGAGAGTTCGGCACTGTTGTAAATGCTTCAATATTTTAACTCATTAATTGGACGATTCAGTGGGCGGGAGGCTTTGGAGGCGTCTGGCTAACTTCAGGAGTTGGTTGAGATCAGCACTGCACGTTGAAAAGGTAGTCAGTTATTACGATGAGGGAGGAAATCGGGAAGTCGTTTCTAGGAGGTCTGCGTTCGCTGCTTGTGTGGGGGTTTCCGAACCCTGAGAACCGCTGCAGCCCAGACACGCATCCCGGTCCCCGAGCTTCCCGGTGTCCCCGCCCCGCTGGGCACTGGGGGTGACGCTAGGAATGCCCGCGCAGCCGCCTAGGCCTGGCCGGCGCGGATCGGGGACTGCGACCTCCCCAGCGCCCCTCCGGCCTCCCCGTGAACGTGAGGTTTGTCTGGGTTTCCTGAATGGGGAGTAGGGAAGGGCCATAGTATCAGAGGAAAAGGCAGCAGCCTGCCTGAAGGCGTCTGAGGGCGCACCTGACACATTTCCGGAGAGCTGCCTACCCGAGAAGCAGGCCCTGTTCTTCAGACTTTTGACGGTGTTTGGCGCCTCTGTGTTCGTGGGCTTCTGTCTGACAGTAGTGGGGCCCGATTCTTTGTTACTTGCTTAGTCTAAATAGCAACCGCAGATATATTGCTTATTATTTCCTTCTCATTTCTTGCAAAAGTCCGATGCACATTCGACCGCTCCTCAAGCTTCCAAAGACCACGTTGGCTCTGATGTTACTTTACTAACAGATGGGGATATAACACATTTCCTGCTCTAACCCATCCCTCACATATAAATGTACACATTCCAAAACCTCTTGCAGCTGGGACATTCCTTTGTCATCTTGCCAATACTCTCCTTGAGTTAATAAACATTGACACATATGTGTGATTATTTGACACATACCATATGTAAAATGAATTTGACTAATAAATTTTGTTTTGACATAAACACTAAAGTAATATAGTTTGTTAAACTTTTGTATATACCATAACCACATATTCAGAGTTTCATCCTTCACAGAAACAATTTCACTGACTTATATATATTCTAAATGTTTTCATCTTGGCTTTCATCAACAAACTATATAAGAAATGGCCATATAAAGAATTGGCTTTAATCTTCTGTAGAAACTAAACCTAAGGAACAATGTTTTAGTCTTTTGTATAATAAACAATGCAATTGCCTTTGGAATTTGTAACTAGAAAATTCATCTCTTGGTCTTCTTGTCCTTCATTATTAGATAATGTATAACCATTTCTCAGGACATTTTCTGTGAAACAAGAGTCCATGAAGATGCTTCTTCAAACAGGATTCTGTCTTCCATTACTTTTGGAAAGCAATGCTTTTTAAAATTTTTTTGACAGAGTCAAAGACAGAGAGAGAGACAGAGACAGACAGAGAGAAGGGGGAGGGCCCAGAGCATGCCATCAGCTTTCGACATGGTTTTGTTCTACACAGGTAGGTGGGGACCATGCAGGGCAGGAACTGGGCTGGGGGCCTCCTGCATGGGAGGCATGGCCCCTCAAGCCAGGGTCCGAGAACCGAATTGGGGACCTCCTGCATGGGAAGCACACCTCATTTCCACATATGGGTCCACATGGGCCAGGGCTGGGATTCGATTCTCAGTCCCCAGGGTTGCAAAGTGAGCGCTCAACCTGCTGAGCCATCCAGCTTCCCCAACCAGTGCTATTTATAGGTTTTTTTGTTTAAAATTTAGGAAGAACATCAGCATATTATAAGCCCTGAGAAGTCTTTAAGGGGATATAAAAACCTCACTTAACCAGCATTTCTCAAACTTTTTTTTTTTAAATTGTTTGAGAGAAGCGGGGGGGCAGAATAAGGGCCCAGAGCAGTTTTCACAGTTGTACATCATCAGTTGTGACATGGTTTCATTGCACACAGGTGGATGTGGGGCTTGAACCTTCGGAGCTGAGCCATCCTGGTGGTAACCATTTGTGCTGTAGTTCAGCACACACCTGGTCAGGGAATTGAACCCTGGACCTTGCAATTGTGTGGCAAGTGCTCAACCACTGAACCATCCAGCATCTCATTTCTCAAACTTTTTATTAAAAAACCCCAAAAAACCAAAACAAACAAACAAAAAAACTACAAAAAACAAAAACCATTAACTTGTGAAATACCCTTGAGAAATGCTCATTCTTTACCAGCCAGAGGATTTAGAACTAAATTTAATTCTCAATTATGGCCAATTAAGCCGATACACATTTGCATCTTTTTCTAGGAGCTTCAATTTCATTTTAACAGCCTTATTATATGTGGGCATTTAATTCTGCAGTAACATTTGAAAGAGAAAGGACTGATGTTACGAGACACTGAAAGACTGGAAAAGAGAGATACTGTAAGTTTACTAATACATTTGAAAGAGCATTTCATATGTCATGCAAACAGACATAGCACCTATTTAAGAAACCAACACCTTGATGAAGTTTTGATATATTTATAATAAAATGGGGCAGGTTTCACACTCTTTCCTGATAGTTGAATAGTATAAACTGCTGGTTGAATAGTATACAGCTGACTTACACTTACCTGTCATTTTTAAAGCTGCCCTCACCCTGCCTTTCCCCCAAGTCTCAGCAATTTGAGACTCATATGGACCCCACATGGAGTAGTATCATTCAGGCTTTCAGTGAAACAAAACCAAACTAAACAAAATTAAGTCTTGTTAAAAATGATCAATGCTTATCAGTTTAGAAAAACATTCTGCATTAAACTGAGGTATAGCTTCACATCCAAGACACATGATGCACACATGTGGAAATTGCTCGACAAGTCAGAGCATTGTGGTGTTTGCTAGAATATACTAGGTAGGTGACTGAGCAGGCTTCTTAACCTTTTTATGCTTCAGTTTCCTCATCACATAGAGATGTATGGATTAAATGAGTTAAAATTGCAAAGTCCTAACAAGTGTGCCTGACATGTGGCAAGAACCAGTAAGTATCTAATAAATTTATTATTATTATTATTGACAGATAGAGCTTTGGAAGTGAATGTGCTCACTGATGAAACAGGAAAAAGAAAGTCAAGGACAACGGTTTGGAGATCTCACTATTAGGGGTCAGGTAATGAGGAAGAACCAGTATAGAAGACAGGAGGAAGCAGTGTAAGGAGTAGGAGGAGACATGAGAAAGTGTAAATATCACAATCATTACTCTCAGATTTTGGTTGGCCAAAAACAAAAAAGTTCTAACGAAAAGGTCTGAGAAATAGTTACTGGAGGGAGAAATTTTCCACTCTTATCAAGTTTGTGAGTTCCCCATACTCCATCTTTTCTTATGTCCAGTAAGGTTTGAGTTCACTCTGAAAGCTTTTCCACACCCTGCACATGCATACGGCTTCTCCTCAGTATGGAATCACTGATGTCCAGTTGAACCTGAGTGTTGACAGACACGTGTGTGTGGCTGTTTGCCAGTGTTTACCCATCTGTGTTGCCTCAAGGACAGAACTATGATGAAAGGCTCTCGCGTCTATGTCACATGTGTAAGGTTTCTCTCCCGTGTGGGCTCTTGGATGGAGAGTAATGCCATGCCTATCTTGAAAAGCTTTCCCACAATCCCCACCTCGGTGGGGCTTGTCCCAGTGCGCTGTCATTCATGAGCCCTGCGTTTGCCGTTGAGGCCTCACACTTGTAAGGCTTGTCTTCAGAGCGGCTCCTTCCATGTTTGGTGAGTTTTAGCGTGCTGCTAAAGGCGTTCCCACACCTTGGACACCTCAGTGCTTCTCCTGAGAGTGGAGTCTTCTGTGTTTGTTCAGGTCTGAGCTCCAGCTGAAGCCCTCCCACACTCACTGCACTCATGAGGCCGCTCCCCAGTGTGCGTTCTTCTGTTTGCTGAGGTCTGACCTGGCGCTGAAGGCCATCCCATAGGGCACACACCCATAGGGCTTCTCCCCAGTGTGGGTTCTGCCATGGTTGGCAAGGGGATTGCTGAAACTGGAAGGCCTTCCTGCACTCCTCACACCCATAGGGCTTCTCTTCAGTGTGGGTGAGCTGATGCACGCTGAGCTGGTTCCTGGTTTTGAAGGCCTTCCCACACCCACTGAACATGTGCGGCTCCTCCCACTGCGGGATTTTCTGTGTCAGTAAAGAGTTGATCTGCGTTGCTGAAGGCCTTCTGCATTGGGCGCAGGTGAAGGTTTTCTCCCCCATGTGGGTTACCTGGTACACAGAAAGATGCCTTTTGGTCTTCAATGCTTTCCCACATTCATCACACACACAGGGTTTCTCATGGGAGTGAATTCATTCATGGAAAATTAGGTCACAATGACAACTGGAGTTTCTGCCACATTTGGCACATTCTCTGAGTTTCGGTTCTGTGAGAACTCTATGATATAAACTACATATTGAGTTCAGATTGAATTTTTTTCTAAGTACCTTCTGTTGTTTTCCTTTCTTGAAGGTTACTTTCTCACAGCTTTCTTTTCCCTCAGTTTCTCCCTCATTAGCATTTCCCAGTGGTTATCTAATTCAACATCTTGTATACAAACTTCTCTAACTTCCAGACCCTGGGAAACAACTTTTAGGAGACTTTTAAATTTCCCTCAGCAGACTTTTCCATTTTCAAAAAACTCTTGTTCTGAATTTGTCTTCTCCTTCTCAGGCCATGTCTTGTCAGTTGATATTAAAAAAAAAAAGCAAATAAAAATGTCAGATGTTCAGAGGAAAGGAAATAAGTGAGAAGGAGAGATGAAGCAATGTCAAGCTGTTTGAAGAGTAAATGACTTTCTCATGTTGGGAAAATTGCTAACATTATGGCAAAAGTCAAGCTAGGTTAAAATAATGAAAAGTAGTCAGATAGGTCAAACTCAGTAAACTATGTAAGTCTTTATAAATGTCCTCATCCTCTAGAATCTCCTAGGTTAACGAATGGCAACTTCATACTCTCAGTCACCTAAGACAGGAAACCGGAAATCATCTTCGACTCCTTCTCATACTTTCCCAGCTGACATTTTGCAAATTCTACCTGTGAAGGAAAGTCGGGATGGCTCACCGGGTTCAGAGCTCACCTTGCAGCACTGGGGACTAAGGATCGAATCCAGGCCCTGGCCCGTGTGGACACTTATGCTGAACTGGGGTGTGCTTCCCATGAGGGAGGCTCCCAGTTCAGTTCCCACTGGGGCAAGCTCACCCTGTGGGAGGCCCCAGGTTCAGCCCTAGCCTGGTTCCTGTTCTGTTCGGCCCTTGCCCACCTGTGTGGAATGGAACTATGTTGAACATTGATGGGCCCTTCCTCTTCTCTCTGTCTCCCTGTCTGTCTCTTTCTGTCAAAACAACAAAATAAACCTTTAAAAAAATTCTACCTGTGAAATAAGCTGCAGAGGGGGTGTTGGAGTGCCAGTGCAGCCCTTTTAAGGGATCTGCTTGCTTCGCTCCTAAGAGTGGGCCCGGGACAACCACGTTTCCGTGGTGGAACTCTGCCCATGTGGTGAGGGCAGGTTGGATATGGGTGACACCTGACCTAAACCAGGCTAGACTGTCTCTTCTTGGACTTTGCACTCATGATGTGAGAGCAGGTCAGGCCAGGTCCTGAAGACAGCTAGATCTTCAGCACTTAACCCTGAGAACCAGTGGTGGTTGGAAGAGGAAATGTTCTGCCATCTGGACTGAGAAGCAGAGAAGGCCAGTCTCCCAGGAGAGACGAATGGAGCAGCCGCACGGAGCAGCTGCACAGGGCAGCAGAGAGCACAGCTGGACAGGAGGGCCTGATGGCATTCCAGTCCCTCCCTGAACCTGACCTATAAGGTTCTTATTCTTTTTTTTTTTTCCTCCATAGTTGTACGTTATCAGTTCTCAACAAGGTTTCCATCCACACAGGTGGGCAGGGGCTGCACAGGGTGGGAACTGGGCTAGGGGCCTTCCACATTGAAAGTACACCCCAGTTTAGCATATGGGCTCACAAGAGCTGGGGCCAGGATTTGATCCTTGGTCCCCAGGGCTGCTGAGCGAGTGCTTAACTCACTGAGTCATCCCGGTTTCCCCAAGTTCTTGCTCTTTTGCTTAAGCTAGCTTGAGTTAATTTCTATGGTTGGCAACCAGAGAGTCCAAATCAGTCTTTTATCTCTCAATTCTCTCCCTTCCTCTCCATTTTTGCTGGCAGTGTATTCTCACTTGCTACTTTCAATACCTCACACGTGCTTTAAGCTGGCTCCCCAGTAATCAATTCTCTATATACTTTCAGATTATTCTTTCTCTAAAAAAATAAAAATAAAAATAAAAAATCAAACCTAATCATGTCACTCTAGCTTAAAATATTTCAGTGGTACTCCATAGTTAACCAGACAGAAAGCCAGTAAAGCACACATTCAAGGGCCCCATTTCTGCAGTAAGATTGTCTGGGTCCAAGTCTTATCTCTGACACCTCACGCTATGCTAATTTGGGAGGACAACATAATTCTCTCTGTGCCTCCACTGCTTTATCTGTAATGAACTATAGACTACCCATGTTAATTTAATGAGTCAATGTACATAAAGAACTTGCAACACTAAGGCACTTATTCATTCTTAGCTATTATTATAAGAATAATGTTCAAGGTTGGTAGTTTATAAGAAAACTCCTTCAGTCATGATCTTGCCCCTGTCTGGTGCGCCTTACCCCAAGTCCTCTGCTCTGCTCATACTGAACTATTCACAATTCGTATTCTGTTACCTCTCAATACTTCCTCTCATGTTTATTCCCTTTGCCTACATGGCCCCTACCCAAAATGATCTCATTTATTTCATATAACTTAGTTCAGTTGTCATTCCTTCTGTGATCTTTTGGTCCCGAGGTCAGATTTAGATGCTTCCCTTCTGTTTGTATATACTAGTATATATCTTTATCTACTTATCTCTATAACTCTTAGCATACTGTACTATGTGATCGCTTATTTCCTGACCTGCCTTCTACCTAGAAAATAAGTTTCTGGAGGTCAGTACCCATGTCTTATTTGACTCTATATCTCTAGTACTTTGTACAGTGTCTGGTATACAATAGTTGCTCAATAAATGTTTGTTGGATGGGAGAAAGGGAAGAAGGAAGGAAGGGAAGGGTAGGTATTGTGATAAGTACCTGGAGTCGACCTATAAATGAAGGACACTTTTTTTTGGAAAAAAAAATACAGCAAGTGGTTTTTGAATGAAGAAATGATAATCTTTCATGACTGACTAGACAAGACAGCTAGGAAGAATGAAAAGACAAAGAGAGAGAAAGGTAGAACCAGATACAGAAATAGGGAGAGCTTAGCGAAGAAGAGACAGTCTTGGGGAGAGATGAGTTTGACTTTCTGAAGAGATATGTTACTTTCTGGATGACAATGGGATATTCAGCGAAAAACCAGGCATGAGAAACATGAAACTGCTGCCCAGGAAAGAGGTAAAGATTAGCATTAGCAACATGGCAGGTTCTAAACCAGAGCTAAGAGCCAAAGGCATGAGAAAAACTGACTTCACAATTCAAGTAAGAGAGAACAGAAAAAGGCAAGGGGAAGGTCCTGAAAAGAATAAAGGCAGGAAAGCAATGTTCTCTGACCATTTGAGTAACTGACACGCAGAAGGGAGATGAATTCTCTGAGCTTTTCTTGAGGCCCAAGTTGCAAAAAGTGTATTAGGTTGCAAAGAGCCAATTAGATAATGACAGAATAATTACCCAAATAACTTGTTTGCTTTCTCTTCCTTAAGGTTTCTTAAATGAATTTCCTTCTGAGTCTTTCAGGATGGATGACCCAAGACTGCGAATATTCTATACCCATTTGTTACATGGAAAACAGGAGGAGACAGGAAGCTTGTCTGTCACTCACCTGGGTGTCAGCAGCTCAGGGAGTCCCTGTCCTACAGACTTCCAGCATAGGGCTGTGCCCCTCACTCCAGATGGGATGTAGGGGAGGCTTGGGCAGTGGAAATCTGGGTTGTAGAGAAGGATTGGGGCTGTAGGTCAACAAAGAACTGTCCTAACTCTTGCCTTGACCCCTCTGTTTGCATATGGATACAGGAAAGAAATGTGCACTTGGGTAGAGAAAAGGGCTTTTTCAGGGTCTGGTAACATGTACATGAACAGGTTTAGGGGCTTTCTCAGAAAAATCTTACTCAGAAGGGCGAAGAAGGAGATCCTGGGAACAGTCACTTGGTTGCATTTCCCTTTTTTTCAGGACAGAGGTCTGTGTAGGAAAGCTACCTGTTTCTGGCTGCTGGGAATGAGCTCATGATGCGAAGCTGAACACGAGCACCCAAGGGAGACTGAGAGGCCGGAGGAGGCAAGAATGCAGGCAGAACAGAAGGTAAGTGTCCTTGTCACCCAGACAGAATTGTATTTCAAAGAATCAGAAAATGACTAGGTTAGCCCATTAGAGGCAAATCAGAACTCTGATTCTGAGGGAAGAGCCTCATCATACGGAATGAGGGCTCTGACTTTCAATATGAGACCCCATACACATGAACAAATACAAGCAATAAAAAAAATAAAAAAAAAATAAAAAAAGGGAAGGCAGAAAGTACTAAACCACGTACAGGAAAAACCCTTAACAGGTGACACCATGTTCCCATAATTTCCCAACATCGCATCTTTGTAAAGGTGCCTCTGAGTGTTGGTCAGACCCTGTCACTCTCCTTTACTGAAGTTCATGGCTACTGGCCATGTCACTGGCACTTGAAACAGTCTGTCCCTGCTGTCCTGAAGAAAACCCCGCAGTTCCCTGGGGAAACAGAGGCAGAAGAAAGGAATTTGTAGGGTGGTGGTGTACAGAAATGAAATGCTGGTACTGTTTGGTGTGTATTTGGGAAAGAGATCAAGGCTTTCAGTAGCAAAAAGTAGAGAAAGAGGCAGCGATCCATAAGTGGCCTGTCACCCAACAGGCCTGGTGAGACGGTCCTGGATTCAGGAGATGCATAGCCCAGGGTGCGGTGAAAACAAGGCTGTATTTAGAAGGTGGATGGAGGGGCATTAGCTCACTTGGGCCTGGCTGGTCTGTGGGGTATTTACTCCTGGCAAGTTTTCTTGGCCCTCGTCTTTAGCAAAGGCAGGACACTGAGTGAAATAAGCCAGACAGAAAAAAAACAAGAACCATATGACTTCACTCATATATGGAATATAAAACTGAAAGCAAGAAAGAAACAAAAACTCATGGACACAGTCAATAGTTTAGTGGTTACCTGAGGGTAAGAGGGGAGGTGTGTGGGCGAGTAGGGATGGGGAGTCAAATATATGGTGACCGAAGAACTGACTCTTGGTGATGAGCACACAATGCAACATAGATGATATATTGTAGATTTTTTTTTTAAGATTTATTTTATTGTTTTTGACAGAGACAGAGAAAGACAGAGAGAAGGGGGAGGGACCAGAGCAGTCTCCATAATTGTACATCATCAGTTTTTCAACATGGTTTCGTTCCACATAGGTGGGTGAGGGCTCTGCAGGGCGGAACTGGGCTGGCAGCCTCCTGCTTGGGATGCACGCCCCCTCAAACCAGCGACCCAACTGGGGGGCAAGAACCAAACTGGGGGCCTCCTGCATGGGAAGCACACCCCAGTTCAGCATATGGGTCTGCACAGGCAGGGATTCGATCCTCAGTCCCCAGGCTGCAAAGCAAGTGCCTAACCTGCTGAGCCATCCCGGCTTCCCCTACTGTAGAATTTTATACCTGAAACCTGTGTAATTTTACTAACTAATGTCACTCCAAAATTTTTAATAAAAAATATATATATAAAATAAAAAAAAAAGAAAAAGGAAAGGCTAGTATAATGGAGATGCTGGACAAAAACATGCTGAATTTTAATTCTGATGATCAAACTGAGGAGTCTGGATTAATAATGCTAAGTAATTTGGAGGAAGAATAACTAGATGAAATTTGGAAGCATTACTTTTGTTCCTGGTCTACCTGGCTGTGGTCTTGAGCATGTTATTTGATTTTTCTGAGGTTTGTCATTGTCATCAACTAAATATAAATATTTAAAATGTATTCACCTAATTGATGCAGTGGTTATGATTATCAAATAAATTAACATATATACTATATATCTTAAATATATAACAAATACATGTACAGTGAAAACGAGAAGTTATTTTGGAGGAAACATAATAAATCATATTTTAAAAAGATTATTTTTACAATTATATGAAGTTGTCCTACTTTTCTCAGAATAGTAAGCATGTACAAAGGGTAGTTTTACCTATTTCATAATCCATTTTATAAAAATCATCTTAACCCTTAACTTCAAGTCTTACTGGAACTGATTTATCTTTCTTTGAGATGACTCTCTAAACTTGCATGCCTGAAGTTTCTATTTTGTTGAAAACATTTTCCCAATTGCTTTCCAGGTTGTCTCACCTTCTAGTCCTCTAGTTTTTCTCTCCTGGACATGCTGGGGGCAACAAATATTAACTAGGCTAAATCTGAGAGGCTTGAATAGAATGATAGGACCAAGACAGTAATGGCCTAAAAACTGGAAATGCTCTCTGTGGATTGTCAGATTCTATGGAGGGCTATAAACTGGAGTTAGTTTCTTAAAGGTGACCCTTTAGTAGATCAGAGACAGGTTGGCTGATACTCTGTAGAACTGAGAAAAAATCTAAACAACCAACTGGTGTCTGAGTATTATGTTTTAGTCACAGGTTGGTCTTGCATAACTCCCCATCTCTTGTCACTAACTAAACAAACGGAAGGATTACAACCCAGCTTCAGATAAATGCAGCAGGGGTTTGGGAAGAGAAGGATAATCAAATATCAGGGGTCACCTTGCTTGGTCTTTGGTTGCTTCCTACGGTAGGAAAAAGGGACTATTGAGGAGTAGAACTATAAGTTAAATTTTTTAAAGATATTAAAAAATCTTGATTCCACAGCCACTTACATTTTTGTTTGAGAGAAGAACAATAAAATTATGAGAAGTGTACTAACCTAGGATTCAAAATCATATGTTATTTAAATCTTTGTTTCTGAGTTTACTAGGTTTATATACTTGGGCAAGTCCTGTAATCTCTTGGTGTCTGAGTTTCTCCTTCTTTAGATATTATTTTTACTTTAGAAGATTATTATGTGAATAAAACAAATATACATGTGAGGAAGATAGCATGTGTGTATAAAAGTAACTTTATATTTATAAACACACATATGTATGCAATTAATTATATATGTTTATGGAAAGTTTGATATGAACACTGTTATCTCATCACTTCCATGTCTAATATCTTCTTTGGGAAGCAAACACATTCATCTTTGCATCTTAGGTCTTCTTTTCAGAGATCATCTTGTCTTGACCTAAAACTCCTTAGTCAGTGCTCTTCTCAGTGTAGTTTTCATGTTCTTGTTCTTCCATGTATAGATAAATGGATTGAGTGTAAGTGTGACAGTTCAATAGAAGAGAATCATGATCTTCCCCCTGACATGAGAATAATTTTTATGTATTTCAGTTCTCTGTAGTTAGTTCAGAATAATGGATCATAGTCTCGTAAGAAGATGTGCTTTGCGGTCTTGACAAACATGGACAATTTTCTGAAAATTCTTCAGTGTGTTTATTGAGTTCCTTAATTTGGGAGGAATTAATACACTGATAGTGTGAACTCTAGGATATAAAATGAATTACTATATGATTTAGAAACATTAATGATCTACTTGAGTTCACAAGTGGAACAAAACCAAGAAACAAGCAATCAAGTCTTGGTGATTACTACATAGCACTTATCAATTTATGAGAATATTTGTTTTGCAATATTGAATCCTACCAAGTTGTGTTATTTTTCTCCTGAACCTAACTATGAGTAAATTTAGTTTCATAGGAGAAAAATGGTGTAATAGCTAGAAAAAAAGGTATTTAGAAAGTTTAAAATGTATATGTGGCATAAATTATTTCTAAATGAATCCAAAGTAAGTTATAAATGATCCCATCTTTTAAGAAAAATGCAACCACTATTATAAATTAATTTTTTTTTAAAATGACCTTTCTGTTGAGGCTAACATTTTTTTTTTTAATATATTTTATTTATTTATTGACAGAGAAAGAGAGAGAGAGAGAGAGAGAGAGAGAGAGAGAGAGAGAGAGAGGTACAGAGAGAGAACTGAACTTGGGGAACTCGCAGTTCAGCATATGGTTCCACACGGGCCGGGGCTGGGATTCGATCCCTGGTCCCCAGCGCTGCAAAGTGAGCACTTAACCCACTGAGCCATCCCAGCTTCCCCTATGAATTAATTTTAATCAACATATATTGACAGCATTTAGTGATCTTCCAACAGTCAATGTCCAATTGTGTTATCCACCAAAGGCTTTTTTAAAGCCCAAGAAGCAAGTGAAATCAAGAGATATTTAAGTAGGTCAAAAGTATATAAGATAGACATATGCAAATTCATGAAAAAATTTAGAGACAGTGACTTTAAATGTAAATTATTTTGTCATAAAACTTAGTCTTATTCTGTTATAATAAACAACAATGAGGCCATAGTTGATACAAATAGAACTTACTCTGGGGAAAGAGAGAACAGTGGGATGATTTGGACAGTGAATAGTGGTAGAAAAACCTAAGGTGAAACATATTCTAACTCAAGAAAAAAGTGATTTATGAGTTTGACAAAGTAGCTTCCTTGACCACTTGACTGGGTAAGTTAGTCCTATTTCAATGTGGGGATTATCAGGATATCATGTGAGAATATTATTCAAAGCCTTGGTTGATCTATTAGCTTTATTTTTAAGTTTTGCATGATATTCTCAAGATCCATCCATGTTTTTGCAAATACCAGTATTTCATCTTTTTTTTATGGCTGAGTAGTTATTTCATTGTATATATGTACTGTATCTTCTTAAGAATATCATGCTATGCAAACTAAGTCAGATAGAAAAAGTCAAGAACCATATGATTTTACTTATATGTGGGATACAAAATAGAAAGCAACAAATGAACAAATAAGACAAAGAGACAAACACAAACAAAGGACAGGCAAAAACCAGTATGATGGTTGCCTGAGGGAAAGGGCTCTGGGGAGAGTGGTAAAAGATGATAAGAGGTCAAATATATGGTGGGGAAAGGAGACTTGACTTTGGATGGTGAATACACAATGCAATATACAGATGATGCATTATAGAATTGTATACTTGAAACCTATATTATCTTATTAATCACTGTCACCCCAATAAATTTAATAAAATTTAAAAGTTTATAGTCCCTGGCTATAAACTGCCTCCCAAATGCATGTTAGTCAAAGATAACTAAACAGAGTGAGTTTAGCAAAAACTCAATGTCATTGACTAAAATACAAATTGAATCTCTTACCTCTCTAATAGGTATACGTAGCATCATCAACAGAGTGCTGTATAAGCAATATGCCTTCTGGGGAAAACCATTTATAATCTTTGACTATAGTGTCTTTGCCACCAAATAGGGATACTAACACTTGCAATAATTCAAAGGTGTGTGAAATTATTTTTCTCACAGGACACTAAACTTAATATTCAATATTATAACTCTGTGTCTCATAATAAATAATAAAATAATAATAAATAATAAAAAGTTAGTTCTAAATTAATGAAATTCTACATCATTTTCTTAGTTGATGATTTGTGAAATCATCAACTAAGCACTTGATCTGAGTCATCACTACAAATTCTATATCTTTTTTTCCTTTTAATACACATCCCCAAGCTTTCTTTACAAAATTATCCTTTACAAAGTACAGTTGGCCCATAAATACATTTAATAATTTTAATGTATTTTAGTTCTCTGTAGTTAGTTCAAAACAATGGATCATAGTCTCTTAAGAAGATATGCTGGGGGAAGCCGGGATGGCTCAGTGGGTTAAGCCCTCACTTTGCAGCCCTGGGGACCAAGGATCGAATCCCAGCCCCAGCCCGTGCGGACCCATGTGCTGAACTGGGGCATTCCCCCAGTTCAGCTCTCTCTGTCTCTGTATCTCTCTCTCTCTCTCTGTCAAAAACAATAAAAAAATATATATTATATATAAAGAAGATATGCTAAAAGAAAAAAAAAAGAAGATATGCTTTGAGGTCTTGATAAACATGGACAATTTTCTGAAAATTCTTCAGTGTTTATTGAGTTCCTTAATTTGGGGGGAATTAATACACCGATGGTGTGAACTCTAGTATATAAAATGAATTATTATATGACTTAGAAACATTAATGATCTATTTGAGTTTAACACTCTGCCAGAAATTATGAAAATTTGAAATTGCAAATATTGAAGGTAGAATATAATACAAAATACACATAAATTCTCCCCCAGGAGATAAAATACTTAATGTTCAGTTGCATTTTAATTTTATTTTAAAGATTTATGTATTGTTTTTGACAAAGAGAGAGATACAGAGACAGAGAGAAAGGGGAGGGCCCAGAACAGTCTCCATAGTTGCACATCATTGGTTTTTTCCACATAGTTTCTTTCCACAGGTGGGCGGGGCTGCACAGGGCAGGAACTGGGCCGGGGTCTTGCCCCGGTGAGAACTGAACTGGGGGCACTCCCCAGTTCAGCATATGGGTCCGCACGGGCTAGGGCCTGGATCTGAACCTTAGTCCCTGGGGCTGCAAAGTGAGTGCCTAACCCACTGAGCCATCCCAGCTTCCCCTAAATTGTTTTTTAAACAAACTGGTTAACCCCAACCACATGTGGTACCCTGTCCTCAGATGGGTCTTATCTGAACACATCACCATATACATTGTCATGTCAGGAACTTACATTTGCTTGTGACTCTGAGGGCTGTTATTTAGGGCATGTGCTTGTATGAAGGGGCTAGTGTCAATTTAGGTTGCCTGTAGGCCACTTGGCCAAACAAAGTGGATGTCAATGTATTGATACCATGGAGTAACTTAGCTAAACTCACAAAACTCTTCTAATTGAATAGTTTACTATTTTCTAAGCAAAACCACTTTATTGATACCAAAGGGTTAAACATGATGATTCAATTACTCCTATCTTATCATTATCTTCATAGACAATGGGGATACACTCAAGGAAAAGTTAGAATTCAACTTTTAATAAAAAATCCTTTCCATTGAGCCATATAAGTAGTTTCTGACTATCCAACGTTTTCAATTAGATTATTAACAAAAAGAAATCATGGCCTTTCTCTGCTGTGAAAGTTGTGGGAGAACATCTTTATGGTGCAGATTAATAGAGCCTCAATCTTAAAGTTGTGAATACCGGAGTTAGAAATTGAGTGTATAGATTTAAAAAAATGAAGAAGTTTACATTAACATTGCAGTTAGATTCATGGTTGAACTGAAAATGATCTACATAAAATTTTTGTACAGAACCCAGAATCTTGACACCTCAAGGAAAAGTTTTTTGTTGTTTTTTAAGATTTATTTTATTGTTTTTGACAGAGAGAGACAGAGACAGAGAGAAGGGAGAGAGCCCAGAGAAGTCTCCATAGTTGTACATCATCAGTTTTCAACATGGTTTTGTTCCACAGGTGGGTGGGGGCCATGCAGAACAGGAACTGAACTGGGGGCTTCCTGCATTGGAGGCATGCCCCCTCAAGCCAGGGGCCAAACTGGGAGGTGAGAACCAAACTGGGGGCCTCCTGCATGGGAAGTACACTGCAGTTCAGCATATTGGTCTGCACAGGCTAGGGCTGGGATTCCATCCTCAGTCCCAGGGGCTGCAAAGTGAGCGCTTAACCCACTAAACCATCTTGGCTCCCCATTTCCAGGAAAATTATTTGAAAATTATTATTTATTTTGAGAAAACCTCTATCTGAATATAACCAATACCTACTATTTCTAGTTTGATCCCAAGGACATAGATAAGTTAAGTTGATTCAGAAAACCATTTTTAAAAAAAATTTCTTTTGAGATTTTTTGTGACCCTATATTATTTAAAAATATGTTGCTCAGGAAGCCGGGATTGGGGAAGCCGGGATGGCTCAGTGGGTTAAGCGCTCACTTTGCAGCGCTGGGGACCGAGGATTGAATCCCGGCCCCAACCCGTGTGGACCCATATGCTGAACTGGGGAGTGCCCCCGGTTCAGTTCTCTCTCTGTCTCTGTATCTCTCTCCTCTCTCTCTCTCTGTCAAAACCAATTAAAAAAAGATGGAGGAAGCCGGGATGGCTCAGTGGGTTAAGCGCTCACTTTGCAGCCCCAGGGACTGAGGGTCAAATCCCCCCCCTGGCCCATGGAGACCCATATGCTGAAGTGGGGAGTGCCCCCACTTTGGTTCCCACTGGGGTGAGACCCTGGCCTGGTTCGTGCTACAGACATTCTCTTGAGAAATAGATTAAAAAATTATGAGATTGATATGAAACCACAAAAGACCCCAAGTTGCTGAAGCAATTCTCCAAATAAAGAATAATGCTGCTGGGGAAGCTGGGATGGCTCAGTGGGTTAGGCGCTCATTTTGCAGCCCCAGGGACCAAGGATCGAATCTTGGCCCCAGCCCGTGCGGACCCATATGCTGAACTGGGGAGTGCTCCCAGTTCGGTTCTCACTGGGGTGAGACCCCGGCCCAGTTCCTGCCCTGTGCAACCCCACGCCCACCTGTGGAATGAAACTATGTGGAAAAACCAATGATGTGCAACTATGGAGACTGCTCTGGGCCCTCCCCCTTCTCTCTGTCTCTGTCTCTGTATCTCTCTCTCTCTGTCAAAAAAAAAATCTTTAAAATTTGATCTTGTAACATTAAAAGTATGAAATGTTTTGTAATAAATAAATACAAAAATAGCAGAACTTAAAGCTGTTTTTAAATGATCATCAATATAATATAATTATAATTTGTTGAATTTTTTTATATTTAGAAGTAGATGGAAGATTTAAATTAAAAAAAATTAAAAAATGTTAATATGGTAGAACTTATGTAAAATAACCATATCATAATAAAAAAATGCCTTTACCACAATTGTGGCTATGTAAAAACAAAATATATTCATCTTTGAATGAAAATTACCCATCTATGGGATATTAAAATTGGGACTAGATTATCAGGTTCAGGGTTATTTTAGGAAAGGTGGGATCAATGATCTCTAAAGTATTATTTTAATTCTAAGGGTGTTTGATTCTGTAATTATTTATGTTTATATAAACAAATAATTACCAAATATTTCTGTTTTTACATGAGACCCATACAAGCAAGCATGATTTTATTGGTAACCAATTAAACCAAAATTGTTAGTAGATGAAAAAAGCTTCTTACTGAACTTAAGTCTGAACTTACACTACAGAAAATGTTATAAACAATATATGTTTTTCCTTCCCTGGAATGCATGGATTCAGTTAAACAAACATGATAATTAACTACTTTCCACTGAGGCAATTCCTTGAGGAAAAGCTCTACAAATTTTCATGCTTTAAACTCAAAGTGTTTACCTGAAACACCAAACATCCTGAATAGATGTGTCCCCGAGTGCCTGGAAAACACTGACCTCATTTCAGGTATCATGGGCTTAGTGGGAGGTTAAAATGTCCCTGGGTCAATGCTCCCTGTTCAGTCTTGTATGAAAGTTTCAAAAAACCAAGCTACCAGCTGGATTCTAGAACAAAGATGTTCAATCTAAGGATTAAATGAGATTTGTTCCTACTGACTAATTCGACTCTGGTGAGTGAAACTTCTTCACATATGATGAAATGTATAGCGCTGTTCCTGAACAGAACAGTCCATCATTTCTGTGTTTCCTCTTACATCACATTCATTCATTTTTTGAACCATGTTTATCATACTTTTGTAGCTATGAGTCCTCCAAATGATTTTCACAATGGTAAATCCACAAATGATTTTCACAATGGCAAATTTAATGTACTCTTATTGTTACTTTAAATTTCTTAAATACAGGATCTGGCAAAAGTAATGTTCCCTTTTAATTATTTTATTTTATATTACTTAATAATTGTATTATATTATTATTTTATATTACTTTAAAAAGGGCATTACGCTGCCAGACACTGTATATGACACTATTGCACAATTGCTTTTTTTTCTTTTAAACCATCTCTCTTCCATTGGCTCTATGATGCAACTCACCGCTAGTTTTCTCCTTTCTTCTTTCTCCTTTCTCGGTCTTCTTCTGCACATTTGATGATAGCTAAAAGTCTGTCCTCAGACCTATTTTTAGTCCTGTTTAAAAAATATATTCTTGTAAATTCATTTAAAGGAAGCAGGTTAACTGCTATTCTACATGATTTGCACACTCTTACCCAACTGGTCGTGTTTCCAGCGCTACCATAGGTCTTCTGAGTTCCATATTCTCATATTCAACTTCATGGTTGGTACATAACTACCTCAGCCTGGGTCTTTCCCATTCAAACTCATCTCTCCTCCCAACCATCTCCCTATCACTGTTGTCTGTTTCAAAGAATAGAACAACTTCTCTTTCATTTGCACATCTGCCCACCATCAAATTTTATTTGCTCATTATCTCTCGTAATTATTATCTCTTGTTGTTACACCTACAGAATATTTCAAATCATCATTTCATCATCTTTGGCAATATTTTATTTTTCAGTTTTATGTCCTTCCAATCCAACTTCCAAGCTGTTGTCAGAATATTTCCTAAGTGTTAGTTTCAGTGAGTTTTAAAAATAAATTAAACCAAAACAATAAGTTACTTGCTCAAATAATTTTAACCTCTTTTAATTGCTTAGGGATTTATAAATAAAATAAACCACAATATCTGATTGATTGACTCAAGTAACTTGATAACTTTTTGTCTATAAAGAATTGAAATAAATCATGTATATATGTTCAGTTAAATTAATATTTTCTGGGGAAGCCGGGCTGGCTCAGTGGGTGAAGCGCTCACTTTGCAGCGCCTGGGACCAGGGATCAAGTCCCGGGCCCGAGTCCCGGGCCTGAGTCCCGGGCCCGGCCCGTGCGGACCCATGTGCTGGGCTGGGAGCTCCCCCAGTTCAGTTCTCTGTCTCTCTCTCTCTCTGTCTCTGTATTTCTCTCTCTCTCTGTCAAAAATAAAAAAATATATATATTAAAAAAAAAATTAATATTTTCTTAGTACTTGTATTGTTAGATACCATTGTCAAAGGCATAAAAATGGACAGAAATGGTGAAAAAAATATCTTATGGTTAAGATATTTAGTGAAAATTATTGATTTTTTAACAAATCCAGAGATTAGAAAAAAAAAAAAAAAAGAAGTAAAAGTTTGTTAGCAAAGTGATTCTGATATACAGAGTGATTTTTATGATTCTGTAATAGCACAACTAACAAGAAAGTAATACCAGCCAACCTTCCTAACAATTATGTTACATTTGGCATTAAGGTTTTATTTCCTCAGTTGGTTGGTCACTTATTTTAAGTAATAGTCACTCACTAGTATATTTTAAGTCCTAGAGAAAAAAAATAAAGAATTATTTATTCTCATGGGGGCAGTCACAATGAGACATAACACTGAAAATGCATATATTTCATTACCTAGCATTTTGCCTATCACATAGTAAAAATTAAATACTTTTCAGAAAATTTCATTCTTTGTTCAAGTAAATTTGGTAAAAAATGTTTATATGCAAGTCATCCAATGGTTTTAAAAATTAAAAAACATAAGGCATCCTCAATTAGCTGCAAGATCTATCAAGTTCCAAACCTTAGGATTTAATGTTTAGTATCAATCAGCATCTGCATGTTACAAATTTGATACTTATTTCACTATTCAAGCTTGCTCTAGGATGTTTAATCAATTCTATATTTTAAAAATGTTAACAGCCTTTCAGAAGTAAGGAATATATTACTGTCCTTTGAGCTCATATGTCCCCTAAGTATGCCTCTGTTCTTTTCCTAGACCTATTTACTAGGCAGTGTCAACAACCTTATTTTAGATAGTTTACAAAGGAAGTTTTAAGGCATCGTTGTAATACTGAGGTACCATATGTAAGATGTAATGATACTAGTGTTTCAGTATCATTCTCACTGACTTTTTTTTTTTTAATATTTATTTATTTATTTTTATTGTTTTTTTACAGAGAGAGAGAGAGAGAGAGAGAGAGAGAGAAAGAGAAAGAGAGAGAGAGAGATACAGATACAGAGACAGAACTGAACTGGGGGAGCTCCCAGTTCAGCATATGGTTTCGCACGGGCCGGGGCCGGGATTCTATCTCTGGTCCCCGGCGCTGCAAAGTGAGAGCTTAACCCACTGAGCCATCCCGGCTTCCCCTCACTGACTTTATTGAGGGGAGAGATTCCCATCACCTCCATCAGTTTAGCAACTTTGACTATTCAAACTGCTTCAGAAAATTCTAATGACTTCTTTCACCCATGTGCAGCTGTTGATCACATTTAGGAATTTTATAGCTGCATAAAGACTAAAGATTTTTCTGAATTAAATGTTACCTAATCATTATGGGGATACATTAATCTTGATTTCAGTAGCTGTATGCTGATACATTGAGTTACTTGACATATAGATATATTAAATCTCATGCATTTTTCCTACTTTTTTTGGCTTCCTAAAAAGAATTATACTTGCTATCTTCAGAGTAACCATGACTAACTTGACTTCGATGAGTGGATTTATCCTCATGGGGTTTTCTGCTGAACGTAAGCTTCAGATTTTACATGCGGTGCTGTTTTTGGTGGCATACCTGCTGGCCTTGACAGGCAACCTGCTCATTATCACCATAACTACCTTGGACCATTGCCTTAATTCCCCCATGTATTACTTCTTAAAGCACCTCTCTCTTCTGGACCTCTGTTTCATCTCTGTCACAGTCCCACAGTCCATTGCAAATTCACTTATGGACAATGGTTACATTTCTCTTGGTCAGTGCATTCTTCAGGTTTTCTTCTTCATAGCTCTGGCCTCATCAGAAGTGGCCATCCTCACAGTGATGTCTTATGACCGGTACGTAGCCATCTGTCAACCACTGCAATATGAGACCCTTATGAACCCCTGTACTTGCAGGCATGCGGTGATAGCTGTGTGGATTGCTGGAGGCCTCTCTGGGCTTATGCACACAGCTGTTAACTTCTCTATACCTCTCTGTGGGGAGAGAGTCATTCACCATTTCTTCTGCGATGTGCCTCAGGTGCTGAAACTAGCCTGTTCTTATGAATTCATTCATGAAATTGCAGTGGCCATCTTCACCACCTCAACAGCATTTATCTGTTTGATCTCCATTGTGCTTTCCTACATTCGCATCTTCTCTACAGTGCTGAGAATCCCATCAGCTGAGGGCCGGATCAAGGTCTTCTCTACCTGTCTGCCACACCTATTTGTTGTCACCCTCTTCCTGTCAGCTGCAAGCTTTGAGTTTTTAAGGCTCCCTTCAGATTCCCAGTCAGCTGTGGACCTCATGTTCTCCATATTCTATACCGTGATACCTCCAACACTCAACCCAGTTATCTATAGTTTACGAAATGAAGCCATGAAGGCATCTCTGAGGAAGGTGCTGTCAAAAGAATTTGTTCAGAATAACATGTATTTAAAAGCCATTTTTAAACTCTAGAGAACCATACAAATAAAAGGTATTGTTATTCTGTTTTAGATTATAAGAGGGGTGAATCTGATTTCTTCCCAGAATTCCCTTCCAACTTTTCTATTCTTTATATTTTTCTCAAAATATAATTCTTCAAAATGTAAGATGTTATGCTTCTAAAAATATTCAATCACTCCAATTCAAGTGTTATTTTAAGGCATCTTTTAGGAATTTTTCTAAAATAAATGAAAAGTTAGATTGGGGCCTGGTTGGCATAACTTAAAATTGGCTTTCAACAGATAGATTTCAGACTGTTGTCAGGTAAGCTGTCTGTGTTTATGAGATAGTATATCAATGATATATATACTTGTATGTGATTTCCAGTGAATCTCCAATTTCTTTTCTATATCTCATACCCATATTAAATTTCCTTCCCTATTAAGCATTATAATAGTTTTCCCCAGCATTTCTCCAGTCCCTAGTAAGTTTTATATGCATTATATATATTTTTCTTTTTATAGTATCAAACAACTGTTCTAGCTATGCCTTGTTGTCTTGTTCTATCAATTAGGACACTAAATTTAAGAAAGATTAATTTTCTTGAGAATTTTCAGATAAAAATAGTAAAGCTGTGATTCCAACTAATATTTGTTTGACTCAAAGCATGTTTTTTTGCCTTTACTCACTGCAAATGCTTTGCTTCTCAATGTGAGTGTGTGTATATATGTATTTTGTATAAAAATAAGCATATACTACTATAATTCACTAATGAGCTAGTCATTAGCCATTTGCTTTTCCATTATTGGAGATGTTTGTATTAATTCATTTACTCTTATGATCTGTAGAAGAATTTGACATGATGTTTGGTTACAGAGGTAAACAGGATGTGGCTCCTGGGTCCTTGTCACAGAACAAAAATGAGTGAAACAGAAAAGTTTAAACTTATGAGTATATAAATTCAGATCAGGAGGTCTGACTCATTTGGGGATAATATTATCATGTTCCTTAAGAAGGACTTATAATTCATAAGAGGACAAAATTAGTCCAGTTTTGTCAATTTTGAAGTAAATAAAAGTATACATTTTAATAACAATAAGAATAAACAATTTTGGAGAGTTATTAAAAATAACTATTTTTAATATGACTATTTTAAATTAATGGTTCTCTCTACTCTATAATATCTGGACATACATACACATGAAAGATTTTTTTGCTTGTTTGTTTTTAAAGGTCATGTATTTATTCTCTTCCAGTATGAAGCTGGAATTGATAACAAAAACTCTGTTAGTGCTATATTTCGCAGCCCTGAAACTTAGTCAACAATTGTTCCTTTTTATCTATGTGTATATTTAAAAAATATGTATTATTTAAACAGGTTGCATATTATTTGTAAAAAACATGTAAAATAAAGATAAAGAAAATCTTTAATAAACCATATATCTATTGGAATTGATATTGTGCTATTGATGAATGTACTTCTAGATATTTTTCTATTTATACACATGCATATATAGATATTATATAATATTACAATATCACTGTATATAATGAATAACAAACTAAAATAATGTCAAAAGCATGTTTGTACACCAATATGTAAAACTGGTTTAATGGCTGTATACTATATTTAAACCATTCTCTATTTAGAATGTTTCTCTTTTTATTGTAGTTATTCTGAACAATACTTTGATAAACATCCTAATTCATGTACATATTTGTGCATATATATGATTAATTACTGAGGCTACATGCCTCATAGTAGAATTCCATCTTCTTCATTCTCCTGTCTCCTACATGCATTAATACTAAAATTTACTTACATGGAGTGTTTTCGCTCTTACAGAATTTAAAAATTCTCAAGGAAAAGAGAAAAAATGATATAAATAAAAATAATTAACAGTGGACTTTTTTATTTATTTGAGTGAGATAATTTGAGCTATATTAAAGAGGGAAAGTCTTTCTAGAACTTCACCAGCACCAGCAGATGAATAGAATGTACCATTTGTAACAAATAATGCTCCCAAAAGAAAACTGCAAATGAATATCTCTGATGAATGCATATACAAAAATTTAAGCAAAAATACTAGCATAGGGAAGCTGGGATGGCTCAGTGGGTTAGGCGCTCACTTTGCAGCCCCGGGGACCCATATGCTGAACTAGGGAGTGCCCCCAGTTCAGTTCTCACTGGGGCAAGACCCCGGCCCAGTTCCTGCCCTGTGCAGCCCCAAGCCCACCTGTGGAATAAAACTATGTGGAAAAAAACCCCCGATGATGTGCAACTATGGAGACTGTTCTGGGCCCTCCCCCTTCTCTCTGTCTCTGACTCTGTATCTCTCTCTCTCTCTGTCAAAAACAATAAATAAATCTTTTTTAAAAAAAATACTAGCAAATCAAATACAACAATACATTAAAAAGCTTATATATCACGACAAAGTGGGCTTCATGCCAGGGGCACAGGATGATTCAACATATCCAAATAGATCAATGTGATACACCACATAAACAAAATAAAGGATTAAAAACCATATGACCATATCAATAGAAGAAGAAAAAATATTTGACGAGATATAATACCCATTTCATGATTAAAACACTTAATAAAATGGACATAAAAGGAAAGAACCTTAACATAATAAAGGTCATATATGACAAACATTAGCTAATATCATACTTAAAGGTGAAAACTGAAAGCTGTTTCTCTAAGATTAGGAACAAGACAAGGATGTAACTGAAAGTCCTAGCCAGAGCAATTAGGCAAGCAAAAGAAATAAAACGTATCCACATTTGAAATGAAGGAGTCAAATTGACATTTTTGGAGATGACATGATTCTTTACAGAGAAAACCTCAACAACTCCACCCAAAACTATCAGAAATAATAAACAATACAGTAAAGTTGCAGAATACAAAAACCAGTGCTCAAAAATGGATTGCATTCCTACATATTAACAATGAAGTTTCAGAAATAGAAATTAAAATAACCCCAACAATTTCTTTTCTGTTTTCTAAAAATTTATTTTATTGTGTTTGACAGAGACAGAGAGAAGAGGGAGGGCCCAGGGCACTCTACATAGTTGTACATCATCAGTTTTTTGACATGGTTTCATTCTACACAGGTGGGTGGGTGGGTGCCACTCAGGGCAGAAACTGGGCTGGGGGCCTCCCGCATGGGAAGCACACCCCAGTTCAGCATATAGGTCCACACAGGCTGGGGCCAGGATTTGATCCTCAGACCTTGTGGTTGCAAGGCTAGCACTGAACCTGCTGAGCTATCCCAGCATCCCCACATTTTAAAAAATTTTATGGCAAGAACATTTTGAAAATTACCAACCAGTTTTGTTTTTTTTTTTATTGTTAAATTCTTTGAAGTGACATTGGTTAGTAAAAATTACATAGGTTCCAGGTGTAAAATTCTATAATGCATCATCTATGTGTTGCATGATGCATTCACCACCCAGAGTCAGTTATCTTTCCATCACCATATATTTGATGTCCCCTCCCCCCTCTCCCACTCCTCTCCTTACCCTCAGGTAACCACTAAAGTATGGACTGTGTCCATAAGTATTTCTTTCTTTGTAGCTTTCAGTTTTATGTTCCACATATGAATGAAGTCATATGGTTCTTGTGTTTTTCTGTCTGGCTTATTTTACTTAGGATGATGATTTCAAGTTCCACTCATGTTGTCCCAAAGGGCTGCAAAGTGAGCACTTAATCCACTGAGCCATCCCAGCTTCCCCTGCACAAGTCTTAATGTTAATACTTTATAATATTTGTTATCTAATTGAGCAAATCCTTCCATTAAATTTTTTTCTTTCTGAGTTTGATGGCTATTTTAGGTCCTTTGCACTTCTACATACACTCACTTTGGAATTGTATCATTAATTTCACATGTATCTCTCCCCCCCAAAAAGTGTCAAAACTTTGATTAATGCATTTAATTTATTAATTGATGCAGAGTTGACTTCTCTACAATACTGAGTCTTTCATTACATAATTTTAAAATTTATTCAAGATTGTCATCAGAAGTATGACAGCATGAAGAGGTCCCTGTGATTTCTCCCCTTGAAGGTACAACAAATTGAACAACTATAATTCAACACAGGATTAATTGAATGACACACAAACACATCCAAGAGATCTGCGCATCGAAACATATGAAGATGGGCAAATCCTGTGAACAAGGGGTGAGGGTTGAGAGAAGTGTAGAGATGGTGTCATGGATGCAGACCAGAGCTCACTGTAGGTCTAGGGAGAGGGGAGAATCAGGCTGCAGCTGCAGTCTCCATAGCTCTAAGCATTCTTGCCTGAGGGATCAGCATATAAGTGAGACCGCTGTGTTCTAGAAGCCCTCAGTGCCCGGTAGAAAACAACTACAAGAAGGCTGATCGCATACCCCTACTTTCTCAGAGATAGCAATGGGCCAGAGAAGAAACTGTAGCAGTAAGGGTCAAGTTACAAAGCAGAATATCAACAGCCCTGAGAACTGGAGAGACAGTTCCTGAGTAGCAGATGCACACTGTGGCTAATCCCAGTAAAAAGGGTGAAGATACAGAGATAAGGGAGCCAAGGTCTGACAGTTGCCATTACTGGAAGGAGAACAAAGCCATGAACACAATAGTGGCCTCTCCCAGCCCACCCTGCCTCCACCTTTGAGGCTGATGGCAATGGGGGCTGGGGAGGGTACCTGGGACACCTAAGGCACTGCAGTACTGCCTATGGTGACTGAGGCAGTGCTGGGATTTTAGGGGCTCAGAATCCCATCATCCACCACATTCTGCCATGGGAGTGGTGTTCTGAGACTGAGGTGACCAGGTCACAGCGGAGATGCCACCTCCTTAAGCAATATGACATTTTCCACTGCCTGGCAGAGAGCTGAGAAGCCAGCCAGAGCAGTGCAAAAGAAAATAAAACACACCAGCACCACCTACTGGAAAACCAACCAACAAAAAAACCCCTTTCCTATCAAACTGCTGCAGAATACATTCCCAAAAGTGCCTAGGCAGAAAAGAATCCATCAAATAGTATGACCAACTAAGGTCATAAGCCAGCTCAGAAAGAAAATAAAATATCTCCAGAAGATAAACATAACAACATGAAAACATGTGACTTAAGTGACAGACAATTCAAGATTGCAGTTCTAAAAAAACTCAATGAGATGCAAGAAAACCCAGACAGGAAGTTTAATAAACTCAGAAATAAAAATCAACAAACAAACAAAAACTTTACCAAAGAGATTGAAACTGAAAAGAAAAACAAGTAGAAATTTTAGAACTGAAGAACTCAATTAAAAGAAAAAGATAAAGGATCAAATAGCAAGCTTAGGGGTATACCAGGATAGCTCAGCAGGTTGAGCACTTGCTTGGCAATTGGGAGATCTGGGGTTCAATTCCCAGTCCCAGCCTGTGTAAACCCATATGCTGAACAAGAAGACATAAGACATCAATATAAATGCTCCCAATCAGAGAGCACCAAAATATAAAAAGAAATGACTAACAGAACTAAAGGGAGAAACTCAGAAAAACACAATTATATGGAGAACCTAAATACACTATTGGAAACTATGGGTAGACCATCCAAACAGATAATCTTTAAGAAAATATCAGCTTTAAATGAAACATTAGACCAAATTTATAAAGTCAATATTTACAAAGCCTTTCCTTCCAGAACACTGACTATACATTCTTTTCTAGTGCACAGGGAACATTCGTAAAGATAGATCATATGTTGGGACACAGAACTAGCCTCAACACATTAAATTATGATTAAAATATTATTAAGCATATTGTTCAACCACACCACTTTGAAACTGGAGATAAATTGCAAAAAGAAAGTGGGAAACCCCACAAATATTTGGATATTAAACAGAATGCTACTAAGGAACAATTTGGTAAAAGAAGAATAAAAAGATAATAGAAACTAATGAAAATAAAAATACAACATATCAAAAATTTTGGAATGATGTATAATTGGTAATAAGGGAAGTTTATATCATTACAGGTCTATCTTAAGAAACAAGAAAAATCCCAATTAAACAACTGAACATTACATTATAAAAAGCTAAAAAAAGAAAAACAAATGAAGCCCAAAGTCAGCAGAGGAAAGCAGATAATAAAAATTAGAACAAAATTAAATAAAATAGAGACTAAAAAGACAATAGAAAACATTAATACAACAAAGAGCTGACTCTTTTAAAAGACTAGTAAAATTGATAAAGCCCTAGCTAGACTCACTAAGGAAAAAGAGAAAAGACACAAACAAAATTAGAAAAGAAATAGAAATTTTGACAGATATCACAGAAACACAAAGGATCATACAACTATGTATGGTATCAGATGGGTACTATATTTGTTGGGGTGATAGATGGGAGGGGGTTGAGAGGCAAGGTGAAAAAGGTGAAGAGATTAAGAAGTACAAATTGATAGTTACAAAATAGTCATGGAGATGTAAAGGAAGCATAGAGAATATAATTAATGATATGGTAATAACTATGTGTAGTACCTGGTGGATACTAGACTAGTCAGGGCAATCACTTCTTGAATTACATAAATGTCTAAACATTAGGCTGTAAACCTGAAAGTAACATAAAATACAGTAGACTCTCTATTGAATGGAACTCAAGCAACTGGTAATTGCCAGTTGTTTGAGATTTTGCCAGTTCTTGAGAGTGCTGGTTGCTTGAATGCCAGTTAACAGAGAGTATATTTACATTTATCCAGCATCTACCAATTGCCACGGATGCTGGTTAACTGAGAGTCTACTTTAATATGGAATGTCAACTGTGGTTGAAAAATTTTAAAAGGGCAGAAAAGGTGAAGGAGAATAAGGTCCAAATTTCCAGGTATGAAACAAATTAGTTATGGGGAAGTAATATACAACATAGGGAATGTAATCAATAATATTGTGACAGCATAGTATGGTGTCAGATGATTGCTGGACTTATCATAATCACTTTTTTTGGTATACAAATTGCATAACTATGGTGTATCTTGAACCTAACATAACATTGCATGTTAGGTCTATTTTTAATAAAAATCTTAAAAAATAAAAATGATACAGATAAAAAAAGAAATAAGAGGAGAAATGATAACAGATATCACAGAAATACAGAAAAATGTAAAGGAAATATTATAAGCAACAATATGCCAACAAACTGGAAAATCTGGAAGAAATATATAAATTGCTAGAAGCAGGCAATCTTCCAAGGCTGAATCAAGAAGAAACAGAGAATCTGAACAGACCGATTACTACCAATGAAATTGAATCAGTAATCAACAAACAAAAATCCTGGACCAAAGGGCTTCACAGGTGAATTTACCAAACATTAAAAAAATAACATTAATCCTTTTTTTATTATTTAATTCATTTTTATTATTAGTTTCAGGTATACAAACAAACATAATGATTAGGCATTCACACACCTCACAAAGTGATAACCTCAATAAGTAATATTTATTCTTATCAAATTAATCCCAAAAAAATCCAAGAGGAGAGAAGGCTTCCAAGTTCATTTTACTAGGCCACCATTACCCTGATTCCAAAATCATCAAAAGACAATACAAAAGAGAAAACTAGAGGCCAATATCCATAACAAACACAGATGCAAAAACTTAACAAAACATTAGCAAATCAAATTCAGCAATACATTAAAAAGATCATAAACCATGATCAAGTGGGATTCATTCCTGATATGCAAGTTTTGTTCAATGTCCACAAATCAATTAACTTGATAGACTACATAAATAAAATGAAAAATAAAAACCATATGGTCATATCAACAGATGCAGAAAAAGCATTTGACAAAATCAAGCATCCATTTTATGATAAAAACTCTCAGCAAAGTGGGAATAGAGGGAACATATCTCAACATAATAAAGGTCATATATGACAAATTCACAGCAATATCATACTTACTGGGAAAAAGCTAAAGCATTTGCCTTAAGATCAGAAGTAGGATGTACACTTACAACACTTTTATTCAACATAGTACTAGAAGTTCTAGCTACAGCAATCAGACAAAAAATAACTAGTGCACCAGGAAACTATGTAATTATTACCAACCAATGTCACCCCAATAAATTTAACAATAAAACAAATAAACAAATAAATAAATAAATAGCATCCAAATGGGAAAGAAGTAAAATTGCCATTATTTGCAGATGACACAATACTATATATAGAGAAACCTAAAGATTTCACCAAAAACTATTAGAACTGATAAATGAATTTAGTAGAGTGGCAGGATATAAAATTAATATTCAGAGATTGGTTGCATTTTTATATACCAATAACAGATTATCAAAAAGACAAATTAAGAAAACAGCCCCATTTACAATCTCATAAAAAAAGACTTAGAAATAAATTTAATCAGGAAGTAGAAGAGCTGCACTCAGAAAATTGTAAGACATTGAAGAGAAAAATTAAACAAGATACAAATAAATGGAAACATATACCATGTCCATGGATAGGAAGAATTAATATAACTAAAATGTTCATACTACTCAAAGCCATTTATAGACTCAATGTATTCCTTATCAAAATAACAACATCATTTTTCACAGAACTACAGCAAATCATCCTAAAAAATATATGAAAACATAAACAAACAAAAACCCAAATAGCCACAGGAATCCTGAGAAAGAACAAAACTGGAGTTATCACACTCCCTGATAGCAAATTATATTACACACCGATAGTCATCAAAACAGCATAGTACTAGCATGAAAACAGACTTACAGGTCAATGCATCAGAATAGAGAGCGCAGTAATACATCCATGCCTAAATGGTCATTTATTCTATGACAAAAGAAGCAAAATTTTACATTGGGATTAAAGACAGTCTAATTCAATAAATGATGCTGGGAAAACTAGACAGATACATGCAAAAAAATAAAGCTGGACAATCTTTTTATTTCATATTAAGAATAAACTACAAATGATCAAAGACTTAAAATGTAAGACCAGAAACCATACAATTCCTAGAAGAAAATACAGAAAGTAAATTCTCAGACATCACCCTTAGTAATATAAAAGTAGTTTTCCATAGGCAAGAAAAAAAAAAGAAAAAAAAAAAAAGGAAGCCAGGATGGCTTAGTGTGTTAAGTGTCTGCTTTGCAACCCTGGGGTCCGAGGGTTGAATCCCAACCCTGGCCCGTGGTGTACCCATATGCTGACCTGAGGTGTGGTCCCCAGCTTGGTTCTCACCCAGGGGAGCCTCCCATGCAGGAGGCCCCAAGTTTGGCCCCCCACTTATGGGGGCATATCTCCCTTGTAGGACACCCGAGCCCAATTCCAGCCCTGCGTGGGTCCTTCCCACCTGTGTGGAACAAAATCACATTGAAAACTGATGTACAATTATGGAGACTGCTCTGGGCTCTCCCCGTTCTCTCTGTCTGTCCCTCTGTCAAAAAAAACAACAACCCACAAAACAAAAACAAAAACAAAAAAACGGATAAAAATAAATCCTAAAAAAAAGAAAAGGAAAGAATAAGCAAATTAGACAGCATCAAACTGAAAAGTTTTTCATAGGAAAGAAAGTCATCAACAAAAATAGACATCTTACTGAATGGGACATACAGATGGCCCATAGACATATGAAAAGATGCTCAATGTCACTAATTATCAAAGGAATGCAAATAAGAACCACAATGAAATACCACCACCCTCCTGTCAGAATGGCTATCATCAATAAATCAACAAATAAGAAGTATGGGGGAAGAGAGCACTTGTGCACTCTTGGTAGGACTGCAAATTGGTGCAGCCACTATGGGAAGCAGTATGAATATTCCTCAAAAAATTAAAAATGGAACTACCTATTATGCAATTCTACTCCTGGATATTTATCCAAAGAAATTCATACCACTAATTTGAAAAAAAAAATGTGCACCCCTATGTTTACTGTAGCAATATTCACAATAATCAAGACATGAAAACAATCAAAATGCCCATCAATAGATGACTGGATAAATTGTGATACATTTATAAAATGGAATATTACTTTGCCATAAAAAGAATACAACTATCTAATTGTTACCAACCAATGTCACCCCATTAAATTTAACAATAATAATAAAAAAAACCCCATCTTAAAAAAAAAAGAATACAATTTTACTATGTGCAACAACATAGATGAACCTAGAAGATATTATGCTAAGTGAAATAAATCAGAATGAAAAAGACAAATTCCATATGATCTCATTTATATGTGGAATCTAAAGAATAGAATAAATGAATAAACAAAACAGAAATAGATTCATAGATAAAGAGAACAAACTGATGGTTGCTAGTTGGGAGGGGTCCTGGGGAGATGAGTGAGGGAGGTGAAGAGATTGAGTACAAATTGGTAGTTACAAAATAGTCACAGAGCTGTAAGATACAGTATGGAGAATATAGTCAATAATGTTGTAAAAACTATGTATGATGTCAGATAGGTACTCAACTTATTGGGGGATCACTTCATAAATTTCATAAATGCCTGTACACTATACACCTAAAACTAATATAAAATAACATTGAGTATCAACTATAATTTAAAAGTATACATATAGTCACAGGCTATAAAGTACATCATAGGGAATATAGTCAATGATATTGTAATAGCTATATATGGTGTCAGATGGGTATTAGACTTGTTAGAATTATCACCTTTGAGGGGTGTAAATTTCTAATTATTATGTTGTTTTATTTACTTGAAACCAGTAATAAAAAAGAAAGAAAGAAAATATAAACCATCAACACAACAAAGAGGTAACAAACTGAATGGGAGAAGTTGAAAATAACACTTTCGATAAAAGTATAATATCCAATATATATAAAGAACTCATACACTCAAAAATAAAATCCAGTTAATAAATGGGCAGAGGACCTGAACAGACACGTATCCCAAGAAGGCATACAAATGGCCAAGAGATATATGAAAAAATGCTCCATTTCACTAGTTTAGGGAAATGCAAATCAAAACCACAATGAGATACCACCTCACACCTGTTAGAATCACTATTATCAACAAGACAAGTAATAACAAGTGTTGGAGACACTTGAAACAAGATATTAAAGCAAACAAAGTGTTCTTTGACAAATGATTGGATAAAGAAGATGTTGTACATATACATAATGGAATATTACTTGGCCATTAGAAAGATGAAATACTGCCATTTGTGAGAACATGGATGGATTTTGAGGTTATCATGCTAAGTGAAATAAATGAGACTGAAAAAGTCTAGAACTATATGACTTCACTCATATGTGGGATATAAAACTAAAAGCAACAAATAAGACAACAAACAAGCAAAACTCATTGACACAGAGGACAGTTTAATGGTCACCAGAGGATAAAGGGATAAGAGGGTAGAAGAGGGGAAAGGGGGTCAAATATATGGTGATGGAAGGAGAACTGACCATGTGCAATATACAGATGATGTATATATACAGATGATGAATATAGAATTGTAGACTTGAAACCTATATAATTTCATTAACCAATGTCACTACAATAAATTTAATAAGAAAACCTATTAAATCTTTAAAAGGTCTTCTAAAACATGTCTTTAAAGTTTGATGATTTTTTATGTCTTGCCAATTATTCTAGATTATTTCTAAGGATATCATATATTTTGATTATATAGCAAATAATTATGTAGTGAAGTTGTTGAAATTATATAACTACTAGAATACAAATATGGTTACCTTTCACCTATTGATTTTATATGCAGAAACTTTATTTAACTTGTACATGTATATCAAAATCATAGTGTTTAAACATGTTTCAAGTCCTGTTCTACCTGTTGGTCATAGAAAGAACATATGCCAGAGTATTTCAACACTGTTTTGGAATTGTTAAACTTTTATTTGGAGTCTTTTGCACTCACTAGTTTTTTAGACCCTGCAAGTTCTTAGATTTAAATAATAGACTAGCTATTGTGCTTTTAATAAGAGAATGGTGTATATAAGCCTTACACAAAGTCTTTTAAATTGGTGAGATAAAGTAAGAATTAGTTTTTAAAAAAAATTTATTGGGGTGACATTAATTGATATCAATTACATTGTTTTCAGGTGTACAATTCTACATTACATTGTCTGTCTATCGCTCACCACCCAGAATCAGCTCAATTTCCATCACCATGTGTTTGATTGATTCCCTCTCCGTACTCCCTCCCTGCCCCTCATCTCTCCCACCCACCTCCCCCCTTACCCTCAGGTAACCACTAAACTATTGACTATGTCCATGAGTCTGTTTCTTTGTTCCTTTCAGTATTATATTCTACTTATAAGTGAGGTCATATGTTTCTTGATTCTTTCAGTCTGACTTATTTCGCTTAATAAGATGGTTTCAAGGTCCATCCATGTTGTCACAAATTGCTGTATTTCATCTTTTCTTATTGCTGAGTAGTATTCCATTGTATAAATGTACCACAGCTTCTTTATCCAGCCATCTATCAGAGGACACTTTGGTTGATTCCACGACTTGGCCACCATGAACAGTGCTGTGATGAACATTGGGGTACATGTATCTTTGCGGATTAAGGTTTTCAGGTCTTTTGGGCAGATACCCAGGAGAGTGATTGCTGGTTCATATGGCAATTCCATTCCTAGTTTTTTGAGGAATCTCCACATTGCCTTCCATAGTGGTTGTACTAATTTACATTCCCACCAGCAGTGTATGAGGTTCCTTTTTGTCCACAGCGTCCCCAGCACTTGGTATTCCTTGTCTTATTGATTATAGCTGTTCTAACAGGTGTGAGGTGGTATCTCATTGTGGTTTTAATTTGCATTTCCCTAATTGCTAGTGAAGTTGACCATTTTTTCATGTATCTGTTGGCTGTTTGTATGTCTTCAGGAGAGAAGTGTCTGTTTAGGTCTTCTGCCCATTTTTAATTGGATAGGTTGTTTTTTTGTTGTTGTTGAGTTGTATGAGTTTCTTTTATATATTTTAGATATTAGCCCCTTATCAGAGGCATTGTTTGCAAAAATTTTCTCCCACTTGGTTGGTTTTCTTTTTACTTTGTTGACAGTGTCCTTTGCTGTGTAGAAGCTTTTTAGTTTGATATAGTCCCATTCATTTATTTTTGCTTTTACTTCCCTTGCCTTTGGGGTCAAATCCATAAAATGCTCTCTGAGCCCAAGGTCTATAAGTTTAGTGCTGATGCTTTCTTTTATGCACTTTATAGTTTTGGATCTTATGTGGAGGTCCATAATCCACTTTGAGTTAATTTTGGTATATGGTGACAGTTCACAGTCCAGATTCATTCTTTTGCATGTGATTTACCAATTTTCCCAGCACCATTTATTTATTTATTAATTTATTTTTATTGTTAAATTTAATGGGGTGACATTGGTTGGTAACAATTAGATAGTTTCCAGATGTACAAGTTCACATCACATCACCCATGCATCGCATTATGTGCCCACCACCCAGAATCAGCTCCCCTTCCATTACCATATATCCGGTGCCCCCTCTCCAGGTAACCATTAAACCATTGAGTGTGTCCATAATGCTGGCCAGCACCATTTATTGAAGAGGCTTTCTTTTCCCCATTTTATATTTTTTGCTCCTTTGTCAAAGATTATCTGTTCGTATATTTGTGGGTTTATTTCTGGGTTTTCGATTCTGTTCCATTGGTCTGTATGTCTGTTTTTCTGCCAATACCAAGCTGTTTTGATTATTGATGCTTTGTAGCATAGACTGAAGTCAGGGAGCATGATGTCTCCAGCCTTATTATTATTATTTTTTGGAGGATTGCTTTGGCAATTCGGGGCCTTTTGTGGTTCCATATGAATCTGATATTTTAAAAATCTATTTGTTGAAAGAATGTCTGTGGGACTTTGATGGGAATTGCATTAAATCTGTATATTGCTTTGGGTAATATGGCCGTTTTAACTATGAACATGGAATACCCTTCCATTTCTTTGTATCTTCTTCAATTTCTTTTAATAGTGTCTTATAGTTTTCCGTGTATAAGTCCTTCACATTCTTTGTTAAGTTTATTCCTAAGTATTTTATTTTTGTTTTGATCGCAAATGATATTACTTTTCTCATTTCTTTTTCTGAAGTTTAATTATTTGTGCATTAAAATGCTGTGGATTTTTGTACATTAATTTTATATCCTGCAACTTTACTGTATTCATTTATTATTTCTAACAGTTTTCTGGTGGAGTCTTTGGGGTTTTCTATATAAAGGATTATATCGTCTGCAAAATGTGACAGTTTAACTTCTTTGTTTCCAATTTGAATGCCTTTTATTTCTTTTTCCTGCCTAATGGCTCTGGCTAGGACTTCCAGCACTATGTTGAATAGCAGTGGTGACAGGGGACATCCCTGTCTCGTTCCTGACTTTAGAAGAAAGGGTTTCAGTTTCTCCCCATTCAGTATGACATTCACTGAGGGTTTGTCATATATGCTCTGTATTATGTTGAGGTATTTTCCTCTATACCCATTTTATTAAGTGTTTTGATCATAAATGGATGTATCTTGTCAAATTTTTTCTGCATCAATTTATATAATCATATGGTTTTTATCTTTAATTTTGTTTATGTGGTGTATCACGTTGATCGATTTGTGTATGTTGAACCATCCTTGTGCCTCTGGGATGAATCCCACTTGATCGTGATATATAATCTTTTTAATGCATTGTTGTATTCTATTTGCTAGTATTTTGTTTAGGATTTTTGCATCGGTGTTCATCAGAGGTATTGGTCTATAGTTTTCTTTTTTGTGATGTCCTTGCCAGGCTTTGGTATTAGGGTAATGTTGGCCTTATAGAATGAGTTGGGAAGTATTGCCTCTTCTTCAAATTTTTGGAAAAGTTTGAGAAGGATAGGTGTTAGTTCCTCTATGAATGCCTGGTAAAACTCATTGAGACCATCTGGTCCTGGACTCTTGCCTTTGGGAAGGTTTTGGATGATTGTTTCAATTTTCTTACTGTTGATTGGTTTGTTTAGGTTATCCAGTTCTTGATTCAGTCTAGGTAGACTATATGTTTCTAAAAACTTGTCCATTTCTTCTAGGTTGCAAAATTTGGTGGCATATAGTCCTTCATAGTATTTTTGTATGATCCTTTGCATTTCTGTGGTATCAGTTGTAATTTCCCCTCTTTCATTTCTAATTCAGATTATTTGTGTGTTTTCACTTTTTCTCTTGGTAAGCCTAGCCAGGGGGTTGTCAATTTTATTAATTTTTTTCAAAGAACCAGCTCTTTGTTGTATTAATTTTTCTATTGCTTTTTTATTCTCTGTTTCAGTTAGTTCTGCTTTAATTTTTATGATTTTCTTCCTTCTGCTGGTTTTGGGTGCTTTTGTTCTTCTTTTTCTAGTTCTTGAAGATGTGATATTAGGTTGTTTATTTGTAATATTTTTTGTTTCTTGAGAAAGGCCTGTAGTGATATAAATTTCCCTCTTATTACTGCTTTTGCTGCATTCCAATAATTTTGGTATGTTGTGTTTTTATTGTCATTTGTTTCTATGTATTTTTTAATCTCTTCTATTTCTTCTTTGATCCAGTCATTTTTTAATAACATGTTGTTTAATCTCCATGTAGATGTGGCTTTTCCTGCTTTCTTTTTGTAGTTGATCTCCAATTTCAAAGCTTTGTAATCAGAGAATACACTTGGTATGATTTCGATCTTCTTAAATTTGCTGAGGCTAGCTTTGTGTCCCAGCATGTGGTCTATCCTTGAAAACATTCTATGTGTACTAGAAAAGAATGTATAGTCCTGTGTTTTAGGATGAAGTGTCCTGTAAATGTCAATTGTGTCCAGTTGCTCTAATCTATCATTTAAAGCTGATATTTCTTTGTTTATTTTCTGTTTGGACTATCTGTTCAGGGCTGTCAATGGGGTGTTTAAGTCCCCTACTATAATTGTGTTTTTGTCAGTTTCTCCTTTTAGATCTGTTAGTAGTTGCTTTATAAATTTTGGTGCTTCTTGGTTGGGGGCATATATATTAATAAGTGTAATATCTTGTTGTATTGTCCCCTTTATCATTATGAAATGTCCATTTTTGTCTCTTATTATCTTTTTGATCCTGAAGTCTTCTTTGTCAGATATAAGTATGGCTATACCTGCTTTTCTCTGGGTGCCATTTGCTTGGAGTATTTTTTTCTACCCTTTCACTTTGAGTCTGTGTTTGTTCTTGTGGCTGAGGTTTGTCTCTTGTAGACAGCATAAGGTTGGTTTTTGTTCTTTAATCTAGTTTGCTACTCTGTGTCTTTTTATTGGTGAGCTCAGTCCATTTACATTTAGGGCGATGATTGATATATGAGGATTTTTTATAGCCATTTTATCTTTTGTTTTCTGGTAGCTCTTCTTTTTGATTGCTTCTTTGCTTTTTTCTTCCCATTGTTTATTTTAGTTTGATGGTGTTTATGACTGTTTTTTCTGTATTCTCTTCTTTTATTGTTATGTGTCCCAGTTCTAAGTTCTTTTCCAGTGGTTACCATAAACTTTATATAAAATAAAGTTTCATATATGCAGTGGCACCTTTTCTTAAGGATGTTTCCTATCTCCATTCTTTTTGGAAACTTAAGTCTTTACTTCCTCCCCTTTTTATATTTTTGTTGTTCTAGCTTATCCCTATTTACTTTTACTTTTTGTTTCAGGTCTAATTGCCTCCTCCAGTATTTCTTTAAATGCTGTCCTTCTGCTGGAGAATTCCTTCAGTTTTTTTGTTTGTTTGTTTTTTTATATCTTTTTATATTTATAGAGAGTAATTATTTTATCTTCAGTGCATATTTATTTTTATTTTAATTTTGACAGATAGAGAGACAGAGACAGAGACAGCTAGAGAACCGAACTGTGGGAACTCCCCAGTTCAGCATGTGGGTCCGACTGGGCCGGAGCCGGGATTCGATCCTCGGTCCTCGGGGCCTCAAAGCGAGCGCTCAACCCGCTGAGCCATCCCGGCTTTCCCCTCCTTCAGTTTTTATATGTCTGCAAAGGTCTTTACTCTTCCTTCATATCTAAAGGATAACTTTGCTGGGTATAGGATTCTTGGCTGGTAATTTTTCTCCTTTAATATTTTGAATACTTTGTTTCATTCCCTTCTGGTTTGAAGAGTTTCTGTTGAGAACTCTGGTGAGAGTCTGATGGGCTTTCCTTTATAGGTTATGGTGTTCTTTGTTCTGGCTGCCTTGAGGATTCTTTCTTTGTCTTTGACCTTTGACATCTTCAGTATAATGTGCCTTGGAGAGGGTCTGTTAGGATTCAAGTAGCTAGGGGTCCTATTTCCTTCTTGGATTTGAGGTTTCAGTTCTTGCCATAGATTTGGGAAGTTCTCATTTACTATTTGTCTGAGTAGATTCTCTGTGCCCATCTCTTCCTCTGCTCCCTCTGGAATACCTATTATTCTTATATTATTTTTTCTAATGGAGTCAGATAGTTCTTGCAGATATCTTTAATTTCTTTTAGCTTTTAGGTCTTTCCTTTCTTCTGTGACATTTCCAAATATTTGTCTTCGATTTCACTAATTCTTTCCTGCATCTGATTAGCTCTGCTTTCCTATGCTAGCTATTTCATTTTTCACTTCTCTTATTGTGTTGTTTATCTCCAGAATTTCTGTTTGCATCTTTTTCACAGATTCCATTTCCTTTCTGAGATCCCTTAGCTCCTGTGTACTCCAACAGTTTTCTCTGATCTCTTTGAATATTTTCATAATTGCAACCTTGAATTCTCTGTCATTTAGCTCATATAATTCCGTATCTTCAACTTCCTTTTCTGGAGATTTTTCTCATTCTTTTTGAGCTCTTTTGTTCAAAGAGGTATTCATCACTGCTGGAGCATTTCGTTTCCTGGAGATGAGGACTTTTCCCTTGGTAGATGTGAAGCTATCTTTCTTTTACTTCCTAGCTGGTGTTAGTGTCTTATAATACTTCTTCTTATTTATTTCATTTTCTTACAGTGGGAGACTTCCTATGAGATGGGCTTCTCTTTGACTCAGTTGCCCTGGTCTCCATATACCTCCTCTTTGGGAAGGTACGGTGGACAATGATATTCTATGCCTCTGAGATCCCACTGCTGTCAGAAGCTGCCACACCTAGATCCCTCTGATGGCTTCAGCAGGACAGGTGGGGGTGGGGCTTGTTCAGAAAGGTGCAGGTCTGTTCACAGGATAATGGTGACTTCCCTCTGCTGGCTTCACGGGGAAGAGTGGGGGCTGGGTTTGTTGGGAAAGGTGCAGGTCTGATTGCATTACATGGTAATGGCCGCTTCCGGACAGCAGCTCACTGAAGGCCTGCTGTGAGAGAAGCCTGTGGGGCGAGCCCTGGGAGTCAGCAAGGGGAAGCAGCCAGGCTCTGTGTCCAAGGCCAAGGCAGTACTCTGGTTGGGGCCTCACCTCACTGAGGGCCACTCCGCCTCAGCTGCCAACACACTCCTGATGTCGGTGCTCCAGCCACTGGAACACCTGCCTCCAGCTCCAGTTGCCGACCTCACGCTCTGTGAGCCCCCAGCTTGAGCCCCACTCAAGCGCTGGCAGCCAGATCGTCACTCCGATCATGTGCACTGATCTCCGGCTGCTGCTGGGGCCTCGCTCCAGTCTCCTGCCCTGCGCTCTGGCCGCCCTCTTCATGCCCCAGCTGTGCTCCCCACACTCCTACTGGGGCCTCTCGCCATTGTCAGCCATGCCTGCTTTTCTGTCCACCCTGCGCTCTGGCGTCTGCGCTTCCGCCTCTGTCCATTTCAGGCCCCCAACCCACCCAGAGTCCTTCTGCTCCTGGACCCGCATCCCTAGCTCCCACCTCAGTCAGTCTCTCCTCTGCTGGACTTGGGTCAGCCTCCAGGTCAGTCACTGGGTTGGTCTCCAGGTCACGATCCACGGCGGGTCTCCACACAGCTTCCTTTCTTCCTCTCTCACTCGCCTCCGTTTCTCCAGCTTTAGGAATTTTCTTCCATCTCTCAGCCAAGGCTATGTGCTACTTAGGGATTCTCTCATGGAATTTTAGTTGTTTAAATTGTTGTCTTTCCAGGAGAGGTTTCAAGAGCTCCTCTCACACTGCCATCTTGATGACCTCGTATTATCCAATAATTAGTATTGATTACAGAAAAACAGTGGTTATGAACCAAGAAAATAACAGACAATAACAATTGAAAAACTAAGTATGTATTGAAAGAAAAGGAAGGAAGGAAGGAAGGAAGGAAGGAAGGAAGGAAGGAAGGAAGGAGAAAGAAATTCAAAGAGAAAATCACGATTAGTTAAACCATGATATAACTAAATATAGAATTAGGGATTTAAAGCCAGTGAATCTCTGGGGTGATATACAAATAAACTTTCTCTAGGAGTGAAAGTCCTGGGCATGGTCCAGTTTATGTGGGCCCCCTCTGTCCACTGATTCATTCCAAGATAATCTTCATGAAGGGCTTATTGTTCCAACCCTTGGAAATGTTGTGGGCAGACCATCTTCAGCTTTCATCTCTCTGGGAATTAATTGACTCAGCCCCAGAGGGTTGTCTTGCTCACAACCCATACTTTCTCAGGGCTGCTTACATCCAATGCCTAATCAATGTAACTATGAAAATCTAATGATTTCAGTCTAAATAAAAACAACTCTGAAAGGCTGTTCAAGTTCCAGAGTTTCCTGTGATTTATCTGAGATGACTGTTGAGCTGGATCACAGCTCAATCCTACCCAGCACTACTTCCTCCACCTCACTTCTGCATTGTTGATCCCCAGGGCATGCCCTCATAAGCATCTTACATGCTTAACTTCATGTTAGTCTTCCATGGAATGCATCTTGCATCACATTTATACTGAGAATTTTTAATGATTAATTCTTTTAACATTTATTTTGTTCTTTGAGAGAGACAGACAGACAGACAGACAGAGACAGACAGAGACAGAGAGAATGGGGAGGGCTCAGAACAGTCTCCATAGTTGTACATCATTAGTTTTGACTTAGTTTCAGTCCACATAGGTGAATGTGGGGGTCTTGTGAGGCAGGAACTGAACTGGGGACCTTCCACATGGGAGGCATGCTCCAGTTCAGCATATGTGTTTGCATGGGCCAGGTCAAGATTCAATACCTGTGGAGCTATCCCAGCATCCCCAATTATTAATTCTTTATATAGTCTCCTATTTTGACTTCTATTATTATATATTACTTAATTTTATATTCTAAATAGCTTTTACTGTGTGCTTTTATGTATTCCACCTCTTCAATTGTCACCTAACACCTTCTGGGAGAGTGTCTTGAACATATCTTTCAGTTTGGTAACATTCTCTTGCCTGAATTCACCTATTGAGTTCTTTCTTAAACAGTTATATTTTTTTCAGACAAATTATTTAAAATTGGTTCTTAGTTATAAATGTTTGTTTTCTTCCACATTACTAATGTCCTCACCACTTTGAATGTATTTATCATACTTGTTTTAAATTATTTTATTTTCTGGTTCATTAATTCTTTTTTCTTAGTGGCTTCACTTCTCAGAAACTTTATTATTTCTTTTCAGTGAATTCATATTCCTCTGAAGAGATCAGTTACCTTGACTGGGCATATGCTTGGGAAAGGAATTAAAAGCTAAACCTAGTTTTGCCCACTTCCTGATGAGCTTAAGTAGTGGTAAGGATTAGACCACTGAAAACAGAGTTCCTTCCACTAAGACATGGACCTAACCAAACTCTTCTTAACTCTCCTTACCAGCTGATTCTGATCCTCAGAGAAGCATGGCCCTGTACCTCTTACCAGTCATTGCTATTTTTTTTCCCCACAAATGTCTCCTTTAGTCTTCATCTTCCAGATATCAGGGCATATGAAAGACGGGAAGAAATAAAAAGCCTAGGGCAGGCATCTGCACCCCCCCGCCGATTATGTCAATTACCACTGACAGCTAGGTTTGGGTGCTGCCCCATGTGACCCTGCCAATCTTAACAAAAATGGACTTTTCCCCTGTTCTGATTTGCAGTTGGAAAAATGTCAATGACTATTCAAATTTAATATGTAAAAGATTTTTTTAAAAACATAACTGAAAGATCCCTCCTCCCCCCATGTAGGAGGAGGAAACTCAGATACCATGCTTGGGCTATTTTTCATAAATCTACTCCCTCTCTAAATTCCAGCCTTCTCTCTACATACACTGCAAATCAATGGTTTCCTGTCTTTCAGGAATCTGTCCTTTGAGTTAAGTTTCTTAGATCCCTTTCTTCATTCTTCTTTGGTATCTCTTTAAGTTAAGGTGAACATGCAGCAAACTATGTATTTTATGCCCCATTCCTTGTAATGGGTAAAATAAAAACTTGTGACCAGTGTTGTATACTCAAGATGTTTGTTCTGACAATGTTTTTTTCTTAATTTATAAGTTTATTTACTTAAAAAATCAGATTTTAGAATGTATAAAATGAGCTATGAATATAATTGTATTTTAATTGTAGACTTAATTTTAAATGATGATTCCATAAAATACTAGATATGTCTTTGCAAATATATTTGTTCTTCCTTGTTCCAATGTAATAATAACAACAATGCACAATGACTCAATTTTAATGGTTTTTATTTTTATTTTTAATTACAGTTGACATGCACTATTTATTAGTTTCAGGTACATAACATAGTGATTAAACATTTATATAACTTACAAAGTAACCACCCTCATAGATCTAGTACCCAACCTGATACCATACATAGTGATTACAATATAATTGACTATATTACCTATGCTGTACTTTACATCTCCATGACTACTTTGGAACTACAAAAAATCGTATTTCTTAATCTTTTCCCCTTTTTTCACCCATCCGCTTAATTCCCCTCTCATCTGGTAATCATCAAAATGTTCTCTGTACTTCTGAGTTCGTTTCTGTTTTGCTTGTTTAGTTGTTTAGATTCCACATATAAGTGAAATCATATGAAATTTGTCTTTCTCTGTCTGACTTACTTCACTCAGCACAATACCTTCTAAGTCCATTCATGTTGTTGAAGATGGCAAACTTTCATTCATTATTATGGCTGAGTAATATTCCACTGTATATACGAACCACCTTCTCTTTATCCATTCATCTACTAATGAACACTTAGGTTGCTTCCATACCTTGACTATTGTAAATAATGTTGCAGTTAACATATAGATGCATATGTTTTGTTTTGTTTTTTTTGAATTAATGTTTTGGGTTTCGTTGAATAAATGCCCAGAAGTAGAATTGCTTGGTCCTTGTCTCTCTATAGTTATAGCCTTTGTTTTAAAGTCTATTTTGTCAGGTATAAGTATTACTACCCAGCTTTATGTTTGTTTGTTTCAAATTTCATGAAATATCTTTTTCTTTTTTCTCTCTCTCTTTTTTTTAAGCATTTGTTTTATTGATTTTGACAGACACAGAGAGAGAGACAGAGAGAAGGGGGAGGACCCAGAGCAGTCTCCAAAGTTGACAGCATTAGTTTTCCATGTAGTTTCACTCCACAGGTGGGCATGGGGCTGCGAAGGGCAGAACTGGGCTGGGAGCCTCCCGCATAGGCAAGAACTAAACTGGGGCTCACCCCAGTTCAGAATATGGGTCCACATGGGCTGAGCCCGGGATTCAATCCTCGGGCTCTGGGGCTGCAAGGCAAGCGCTTAATCCTATGAGCCATCCCAGCTTCCCCTAGAGTTTTTGATATAAAAAGTCATGCCATCTGCAAAAAGTGACAATTTAACTTCTTCATTCTCAATTTGGATGCCTTTTATTTCTGTCTCTTGCCTTATCGCTCTGGCTAGGACTTCCAATGTCCTGTTGAATAACAGTGGTGACAGTCAGCATCCCTATCTTGTTCCTTATCTTAGAGAAAAAGCTTTCAGTTTTTCGCCATTAAGTAGGATGTTAGCTGAGGGTTTGCTGTATCCAGACTTTCCACTATGTTCAGGTGTTTCTCCTCGCAACCCATTTTATTAAGTGTTTTAATTATAAATGGGTGTTGTATCTTGTCAATTTTTTTCTACATCTACTGATATAATCATATAACTTTTATCTTTTATTTTGTTTATGTATTGTATCACATTGATTGGTTTGCATAAGTTGAAATATTCTTGTGCCTCTAGAATAAACCTCGGGGAAGCCGGGATGGCTCAGTGGGTTGAGCGCTCACTTTGTAGCGCCGGGGACCAGGGATCGAATCCTGGCCCCAGCCCGTGCGGAACCATGTGCTGAGCTGGGGAGTTCCCCCAGTTCAGTTCTCTCTCTGTCTCTGTCTCTGTATCTCTCTCTGTCAAAAAATTAATAAAATAAAGAAATAAAACTTAAAAAAAAAGATTTATAGAATAAACCTCATTTAATAGTGATGTATAATCTTTTAAATACATTATTGAATTCTATCTGCTAGTATTTTGTTTTGAAATTTTGCATCTGTATTTATCAGAGATATTGGTCTGTAGTTGTCTTTTCTTTCTTCTTCATCATCGTCATCTTCTTCTTTCTCTTTCTTTCTTTTTCTTTTTTAAAATCTGTACCAGGTTTTGGTATCAGGTTAATGTTTGTATAGAAAAATGAATTGAGAAGTTTTGCCTCTTCTTTATTTTTTTGGAAGAGTTTGAGGAGGACAGGTATTAAATACTCTTTAAATGTTTGGTAGAATTTGCTGGTGAAGCCATCTGGTCCTGAACTTTTGCTTGTGGGTAGGTTTTGAATTATTGTTTCAATTATCTTACTGTTGATTGACTTATTTAAATTTTCCAGCTCTTCATGATTCAGCCTAGAAAGGCTATATGTTTCTAAAAACTTGCCCATTTCTTCTAGGTAATTGAATTTGGTGGCACAGAGTCCTTCATAGTATTTTCATGTGATCTTTGTATTTCTGTGGTTTTTGTTGTAATTTCTCTTTTATTTCTTATTTTGTTTATTTGTGTCTTTTCTTTTTTATTTTTCTTAGTGAGTCTGGCCAGGAGCGTGTCAATTTTAGTAATCTTTTCAAAGAACCAGCTCTTTGTTACATTAATTTTTCTCTATGGTCTTTTTGTTCTCTATTTCATTAAATTCTGTTCTAATCATTATTTCCTTCTGTCTGCTAATCTTGGGTTTTATTTATTCTTTTTCTAGTTCTTTAAGATGTATTGTTAGATTGTTGCTATTTGGAGTTAGTCTTTCTTTTTTGAGATAGAACTGTAGTGATATAAATTTTCCTCTTAATACTGTTTTTGCCACATCCCAATAATTTTGGTATATTTTCATTTTCATTTTTTTCTATGCATTTTTTGATATTTTATTTCTTCTTTGACCCAGTTGTTCTTTAACAGCATGTTGTTTAATCTTCACATGTTCCTGGTTTTTCCTCCTTGCTTTTTGCAATTGATTTCCAATTTCAAAACTTTGTGGTCAGAGAATATGCTTGGTATGATTTTAATCATCTTAAATTTGCTGATTTTGGTTTTGTGTCCCACCATATGGTTTATCCTTGAGACTGTTTTATGTGTACTAAAGAAGAATGTATAGTCTTGTGTTGTAGGGTGAAGTGTTCTAGAAATGTCAATAATGTCCATTTTCTGTAATGCATCATTTAAAGCTGATATTTTCTTATTGAATTTCTGTTTGGATGATCTGTTCATGGCTGCCAATAGGGTGTTTAGGTCTCCTACTATAATTGTGTTTTTGTCATTTTCTCCCTTTAGTTCTATTAGTAGTTGTTTTACATATTTTGGGTGCTTTCTGATTGGGAGCATATAAATTGATGTGTTATGTGATCTTGTATTGCCCCTTTATCATTATGAAATGTCCATCTTTGTCTTTTGTAACTTTTTTTTTTTATCCTAAATTCATAGCCATATAAGTATGGTTACATCTTCTTTTCTCTGGATGCCATTTGCTTGGAGTATTGTTTTCCACTCCTTCACTTTGAGTCTGTATTTGTTCTTGTAGCTGAGATGTGTCTCTTTGAAGCAGCATAAACTTTGGTTTTATTTTTTGATCCAATCTGCAACTCTTTGCCTTTTTGTTGGTAAGTTTAGTCCATTACATTTAGGGTAATTATTTATATGTGAGGCTTTCCTATAGCCATTTTTAAAAAATGATTTATTTTATTGTTTTAGAGAAGGAGAGGAGGAAGAGGGGAGAGAGAGAGAGAAAGGCCCAAAGCAGTATCCACAATTGTACATCATTAGTTGTGCCATGGTTTCATTCCACATAAGTGGATGTGAGGCCACAAGGGGTGGGAACCAAACTGGAAGCCTCCTGCATAGGAGCTGAGAATCTTTGCTGTCATCCCAGCAGTTACCATTTGTGCTACAGTTCACCATATAGGTTTGCTTGGAGTGAAGCTAGGATTTAATCCCCAGACCTCACGGTTGCCAGGCAAGCACTCAACCTGTTGAGCTATCCTGGCATCCCTGATACTCTGCTCTTTAATACAATACCACTACCAATATTTTTCTGAGGCCCATTGTTAACCCTGGGAGGATATGAGGTAGGTGAGCACTAGGAGGTGGAGGGAGGTGGTCAGGACCTGAGGCTTTATTTTCTGCTTGGCAGTGGTGGCTATTAGATCACAGCTGTCATACTTCTATATTTGGTCTTTGCCCCATTTGGTGGGTTCAGACATATTATATGCTTATCCTTCAGGAAGGATCCTTGGGGCGATAGAGACTGTACTGGCAGTCTCACTCCTCCCCTCTCCTGGGACTATAGTAAGCTTTGGTTCTGTAGTGCTCACCTCAGCACCTTTCCCTCCTCTTTTTCTACTGTTTATTCCAATTCACCCACCTTTAGATGTTTCAATGTGCAGATCTCTCAGAAATACATCTGTGTTACTCGGGGATCCTTTGTTGAATTATATCCATTCAACTTGTTGTAACTTCATGGGAAGAGATCAAGGAGCACCCTTCATGCTGCCATGTTTCTGACATCAAAAAAATGTTGATCATGTTTTCAAACTAATAATTGTAATGCCTTACACTATAGTATTATTTGAAAATGTATAGGATACATGGGCGCATGATCACATTCACTGTACTCATGATCTTATGTTTTTACCTGGTATGTATTCTCCTCTAATATGAATTTGTAGCTGGGTTTATGTAAGGATGAAATGGGACAATCATGGGAATGGTTTTGAGATAGGAGTCTAAAGAAAACATTAGTTTTTTCTTTAAGTAAAAATCTTATTTTCCAGTCAGCCTTAAAGCAGCATATAACTCTTGGACATATTTTTGGATATATTTTAGAAAATAATATAAATGGACTCACTTCAAAATGGAGTCAGTGCCACCATTTCAGAGGAATAGCCTTGCATGTCTTACCCCTCAAAACTCCGAATGTTAGAACTGGAAAAAATAACCTTTGAACTGGGCTAAAGCAACATTGTATTTCAAACAACTGTTTGCCAAACTAACAGAAAAGCAGGCTCTCTGCTCTTCCCATTCAACAGACAGCCACGTCTTCCAGGGCAGTGGCCACATGCCTCTGAGACATGACAGTGAAGGTTGGAGTGAATGAATTTGACTATATTAAGTGCCTGGTCACCAGATATGCTTTTAACTCTGACAGAGTGTACATTGTCACCATCAATGACCCCTTCATTGACCTCAGGTACATGATCTACATGTTTCAGTATGATTCTACCCATGGCAAGTTCAAAGGCACAGTCAAGGTGGAGAATGGGAATCTTGTCATCAATGGAAAGTCCATTACCATCTTCCAGGAGTGAGATCCCACCAACATCAAATGGGGTGATGCTGGTGCTAAGTATGTTGTACAGTCCACTAGTGTCTCCACTGCCTTGGAGAAGGCTGGAGCTCACCTGAAGGGTGGAAACAAGAGGGTCATCATCTCTGCCCCTTCTGTGGATGCCCCCATGTTTGTGATGGGTGTGAGCCATGAGAACTATGACAAGTCCCTCAAGATTGTTAGCAATGCTTCCTGCACTATCAATTGCTTGGCTCCTAATGGCCAAAGTCATCCATGACAACTTTGGCATTGTGGAGAAAATCATGACCACAGTTCACACCATCACTGACACCCATAATACCATGGATGACCCCTCTGGGAAGCTGTGGCATGACAGCCAAGGGGACTGCCAAGAACATCAATCCTGCTTCTTTTGGCACTGCCAAGTCTATGGGAAAGGTCATTCCTGAACTGAACAGGAAGCTCACTGGCATGGCCTTCCATGTCCCTAAACGCCCCTGCCCGCCAACGTGTCAGTTGTGGGTCTGACCTGCAACCTGGAGAAAGCTTCCAAATACAATGATATAAAAAAAAAGTGGTGAAGCAGGTGCCAAATGACACCCTCAAGAGCATCCTGGGGTATACTGAGGACCAGGTTGATTCCTGTTACACTAACAGTGACACCCACTCTTCCAGCTTTGATGCTGGGGCTGGCATTGCCCTTAATGACTGCTTTGTGAAGCTAATTTCCTGGTATGACAATGAATTTGGCTACAGCAACAGGGTGGTGGACCTTATGGTCCACATGGCCTTCAAGGAGTAAGAGCTTCCTGGACCACCAGCCCCAGTGAAAGGAAGAGAGGCCCTCAGCTACTGGGAGTCCTTTCCCCATATTGATCCTCCCCACCCTGGCCCACACAACACACTGAGAATCTCCTGACCTCCGCAACTTCCATCTCAAACCCCCTGAAGAAGGGGAGCAGCTGAGGGAGCCCTACCTTCTCATGTACCATCTTCCCCACTCCACAACCCCCCGCACCCACCCCCCACAAAAACACACACACAAAACTAACAGGAAAGCAGACATCCTGACTACCAGAGTAAAAAATAAAGACATTCTTCAATTTGTGATTTAATTAGGACTTTAAATATAGAACACCGCTCTAACAATGCTCCAGTATATCAGAATAACAAATTGAATGAAATAAATGAATACGTGAAAAGAATTGATATTAACACAAATTCAGTCCTCATTCATTCTGGGGTTAGTAGCTCTTGGAGAAAAAGTAAACAACCTCAAATTTTCCAATGGTGTCTTCCTTTTTTCAATAGTAATGACTTTGTTATTGGGCTAAGGATTTGACTGCTTGCTGCTAGCAGGACAATAATTGAGAGACAAGTTTGGTGGAAGGAAAAGCAGGTTTGTTCAAAATGCTAGCATTTGGGGAGGATGGGGAACTCTTGCCCAAAGCCCAACTCCCCCATCCTAGCATAGCCAAAAAGTTTTATAGGCACATAAGAAGAGGCAGATCAATGGAAAAGGGTGGGGCCGGGTGGGAGGGGGGGGAGGGAGGGGCTTTGAAGTTTGATGATGGAAATTTCTGGTTGTTGACAAAAAGGTGTCCAGAGGTGGTAACTTCAAATTAATGCAAACAAATTTCCTAGGTAGCCTGCAATCCGGAGGAGATAGATCATTAAGGCTAGTTGTCTTGTAAATTAGTGAAGCAGAAATGTAGTTTTAAAGTAAACAGAGTTATTGAAACTGAAATGTATAGCATCTTGGGGTAAATAGAGTCATTGAAACTGGTATGCATACAGTTACCAAAGCTGACAAGAGGGGAGGGGAGCAAAGCAAAGAAAAAATCTTTAAACTGTTTTAAGCTAAATTACATTGTCACACCAAATTCCAGTTAGAGTGTTAGGTACTGAAAATAGAGTGTACAATGCCACTCTTACATTTCTACTTTACAATTGAGCGGTGTTTTGTCTGGAGTTACTGATCTTTTTTTCCCTGAGGAGGCCTTAAACTTTGAAGAAAGTTTATCCCATCATTGTTTGTCAAGTGGTCTGCCCCCAGAGGCTTCTTCCAGGAATTAAAATGTGTACCGTACTCATTAAAACTGTGAGGCAAAGTTGAGATAGAAGTACCAGTGGCTGCTTCATCAAGATAGTACCTCTGGAGACAACCTTGAAAGAGTTTAGTATGTATGCCCTTATGAATTATTTTGTTCTTTAGAGAAAATAGGTTTGAAGCACTTAAACAATTATGTACTTACTGACTTTGTGAAAACACTTATAACATTTTAATAATATAATTATTTGTAAGCTTTCTAATGAGCCTCAAGTGACATTGGTATAACAAGACTTTGCTTGACAACAGCCCATTTCCAAGATCATTTTAAATTGCTTAGAAACTGCAAAATGATAGTTTTTTAAAGCAGCTGCTCCTTGCTCAGTGCAAAAAGAATGGACTATTTTATAGTACAAGTCTTAGTGAGCTTGTCTTTAGTACAGATTAATGACTGTCATAATCTGAAGTCTCATAGAGAAAATAAATACTGTAAGGATCTCCAAAGTTATTCCAGTTATTTACTCATTGGATTAACAAAAATAATTCAAATTCTAACATTACAAATTATTTTGCATTTAAATGAGATGGAATTATCTAATGAAATACTCCAAATCGACTGATTTGATGCTTCATATTTTAAACTTTTCCACAAAAACAATAAACCATGATGCTTTCCCTTAATGTATATATATCAGTTAATAATACAGCTTTTAAATTCAAATTGTGTTTAAACAGTGGCCCAGCAATCACTCATGTGACCTTAGAAAAGCTAGTTAGCAATTCTATGGCTAAATTGCTTATCTATAAAAAAGATAGTAGTTGTACCTGTTGTACCTGGCTATTGTGAATATCAAATAAGTTGATATATACTAATCAATTAAACACCTCCTTGACAGTCATGGACAGATCATCCAAACAGAAAATAAATAAGCAAATATCAGCTTTAAATGATACACTACAGCAATTGGACATAGTTGACATTTATAGGATACTTCAGCCTACAACACATGACTATATATTCTTTTCTGGTGCACATGAAACACTCTCACGGATAGACCACATGCTGGGACACAAAGCTAGCCTCAGCAAATTTAAGAAGATTGAAACATTCCAAGTGTATTCTCTGATCACAAAGCTTTGACATTGGAAATCAACTACAAAAAGAAAGCAGGGAAAACCACATATACATGGAGAGTAAACAATATGTTATTAAAAAATGACTGGGTCAAAGAAGAAATAAAAGAAGAGATTAAAAAACACATAGAAACAAATGACAATGAAAATACAACATACCAAAATTACTAGGATGCAGTGAAAGCAGTAATAAGAGGAAAATTTATATCACTATAGGCCTAAGTCAAAAAATAAGAAAAATCATAAGTAAACCTAACATCGCATTGTAAAGACCTAGAGAAAGAAGAACAAAAAGCACCCAAAGTCAGCAGATGGAAAGATATAATAAAAATTAAAGCAGAACTAAATGAAATAGAGAATAAAAAAACAATAGAAAAATTTAATGCAACAACAGCAACAACAACAACAAAAAATAGAAAAAATTAATGCAACAAAGAACTGGTTCTTTGAAAAAATTAATAAAATTGATAACCCCCTGGCTAGGCTTACCAAGGGAAAAAGAGAAACACACAAATAATTCAAATTAGAAATGAAAGAGGGGAAATTACAACTGATACCACAGAAATGCAAAGGATCATACAAGAATACTATGAAGGACTATATGTCACCAAGTTTTGCAATCTAGAAAAAATGGACAAGTTTTTAGAAACATATAATTTACCTAGACTGAATCAAGAACTGGGTAATCTAAACATACCAATCAATAGTAAGGAGATTAAGTGCGCTGAGGCCTTCCTCCTTTTCCGGTTGCAGGCGTTAGGAATCCGCAGGCTTAGGTGCAGACATGGCCAAGTCCAAGAACCACACCACGCATAACCAGTCCCGAAAGTGGCACAGAAACGGTATCAAGAAACCGCGATCACAAAGATACGAATCTCTTAAGGGGGTGGACCCCAAGTTCCTGAGGAACATGCGCTTTGCCAAGAAGCACAACAATAAGGGTCTGAAGAAGATGCAGGCCAACAACGCCAAGGCCATGAGCGCACGGGCTGAGACTATCAAGGCCCTCGTAAAGCCCAAGGAGGTCAAGCCCAAGATCCCAAAGGGCGGCAGCCGCAAGCTCAGCCGACTGGCCTACATTGCCCACCCCAAGCTTGGGAAACGGGCTCGTGCCCGCATCGCCAAGGGGCTCAGGCTATGCCGGCCAAAGGCCAAGGCTCAGGCCAAGGCACCAGCTACTGCTGCAGCAACTCCAGCAACTCCAGCCCAGGCTCCAGCCTCCAAAGGCGCCCAGGCCCCCAAAGGTGCCCAGGCTTCAGCCCCCAAAGGTGCCCAGGCTCCAGCCCTCAAAGGCGCCCAGGCTCCAGCCCCCAAAGGCGCCCAGGCCCCCAAAGGCACCCAGGCCCCCACGAAGGCTTCAGAGTAGCGGTCTCTGCCAACGTGAGACAGGACTGGTGTGAACCCTGGGCTGCTGTCCTCAGGGGGCTGGTGTCCTCTGTGATTTGTACCAATAAACCTGAGGCAGAATCTGACAGCCAAAAAAAAAAAAAAAAAAAAAAATAGTAAGGAGATTAAAACAGTCATCTAAAACTTTCCCAAAACAAGAGTCCAGGACCAGATGGTCTCACTAATGAGTTTACCAGGCATTCAAAGAGGAACTAACACCTATCCTCCTCAAACTTTTTTAAAAAATTGAAGAAGAGGAAATACTTCCCAACTCATTCTATGAGGCCAACATTACCTTAATACCAAAGCCTGGCAAGGACAACACACAAAAAGAAAACTATAGGAACTAATATTTCTGATGAACACTGATGCAAAAATCCTAAACAAAATACTAGCAAATAGAATACAACAATGTATTAAAAAGATTATACATCACCGTCAAGTGGGATTCATCCCAGGGACACAATGATGGTTCAACAAACACAAATCGATTAATGTGATATACCATGTAAACAAAATAAAAGATAAAAACCATATGATTATATCAGTTGATGCAGAAAAAGCGTTTGACAAGATACAACGTCCATTTATGATCAAAACACTTAATAAAATGGGTATAGAAGGAAAGCACCTCAACATAATAAAGGCCATATATGACAAACCCTCAGCAAATGTCATACTGAATGGGGAAACATTGAAACTGTAAGGAATCAATTTCAGAAAGCGACATGGGAGATCGAGTGGCTAATCAAATGCGAGCCTTTATTGGGGGGGTAGGCTCCCGGGCTACATTGTTCGGTCCGAGGAAAAAGGTCTGGGCCGAAGAATGCGCGCGCGGGGAAGGGAGTGAGGGGGTTAAATAGGGCTCTGGGGTTGGGGAAAGGCGGATCAGGTTGCCAACAGAAGTCCCGCCTTCGAAAGTTCCCAGGCAGGGTACAGCCACATCCTATTTGCCCGGGCCCCCGAGGCCCACCGACCTTACATTCCGACCTTTTTTGGTATAAATGGGGCGTCGTTCTGTTTCAAGCTACTTCCTTCTGAACAGGGGCGAAGAAGGGAGGTCGGCGGCTGGGGCTTCGGTTGGAAGCCAGGCATATGGATGGAGAAGCATTTGGTTGATAGCGATTCAGACTTCCTGCACACGGCTGTGGATGTGTCCCAGGGCTCCTCCGCCTTGCCTGTAGTGACAAGGGAGGAAGCCAGAGAAATGCACACAACCGTAGGGAAGCAGATGACCTTCCCCCCTTGGGTTGAGGATGGAGCTGCGAGTGGGAAAATTTTTCCCTGACTGTAAAGAGGAAGTTGAGGAACCATGGTTACAGGATGCAAGGGAAGTTGGAGGGGACATTGATGCTTTTAAGGAGGGTCTGATTACATCAGAAGAAGGCTCCTCCCAGTGCTGATCATTGGTTAGACAGTGCTGGTCAGATTGCAGAAGGGCATGGGGGAAAAGAAGCTGACATAGCGGAGAGAGATTTCGGAGAGTCAGTCCTGAAATAAGGGGATTCCCTTAATGAGGGTGAGGGGCCGAGGGCCCAGAGGTGTTGAAGGTTTGACAGAGAGGGACGGCTGCCAGAGGGGGTCGGTCAAGGGAAGTGCAGAGAAACAGTCAGAAAGGTTACCTGCCCCAGTCAGATTTAGAAATTGGGTACCTTGACAGATGAGGGTGAGCCAAGAAGAGGGGTCCATTTTACCTGTGTCATCCCCTGATTCAGAGGGGAGCTGCTGGTTTAGGGTGAGTTTTATTTTTGATGGAGCCTGCCTGGCAGGTATGGCATGATTCCTTGGATCGGTCATAAGGGAAGCAGAGGGCAGGTGAGCCGACAGGTCTGGATACAGATTCAAAGCCTGAGAAGCGAATAGAAAGCAGGGATTGACAGCCCTGAGGGGGCAGTAGGCTGTGTTGGGCAGAAATTGGGTATGAGTGGCTCCACCAGCCTTCCAAGTTTGCTGAACATAGATGTGCCAACGGAAGGGATTGAGGGATTGACGATCCTGTGGAGATCCAAGGGATAGATTAGCTAGAAGAAGAAACAAGTAAATCATGTTGAGGGATGGAGACATGTCATAGTCCCCAATTAGAGAACACAGATTAGGAACAGACAGATGATTGAACCGTGTTCATAGGGGTTCCAGTGGGTTGGAGCTGCAATGGTGAGGAGGAAGGACAGGATGAGAGAGACAATCTCAATAGCTGCCAAAAACCAGGGTGGGCAGATAGTGGTAGCAGGCATCAGACTGTCTGGGGGGGACAGGTCTGTTGGTTCAGGGACTGGTGAGGCGGCTGGACCCTGGCAGGAGAATTTCAACCTGGTTGGGTTTAAGGGGTGGGATGACCAATTTCCCTGGTCAGGAGCCAATTCCAGGCAAGAGGCGTGATACCAGGAAGGGTGGCCCAAGAGTTTGGCAGCGGTGGGGGTGGTGAGGACAACAGTGTGCGGTCCTGTCCACCAGGGTTTCAGAGAGCAGTGTTGGAGTTCCTTAAGAAAAAAACACTGTCCCCAGGTTGCAGGAGGAGGAGTTGGGACCACTGACCACTGGCAGGTGGTGGTCAGCGTGGTCCCTGAGGAGGTGACGGAGCAAGGACGGGTAAGGGAGGTAGGAAGCCAAAATGAGGGGCTGAACCGGGAGGTTGTGGTTAACGAGTAAGGGCCAACCGTAGAGCAGTTTGAAAGGCTGAGGCCAGTGGGGCCCCGGGGAGCCGCCCGAATCCTGGTCAGGGCCAAGGGAAGGAGATTGGGTCAAGAGGTCCGGAGCTCTAGAGTGAGCTTAGTCAAATGATCTTTCAGGATCCCCTTAGTTCACTCCGCCTTAACGGAAGATTGGGGGTGGTAGAGGGTGTGCAGTTTCCAGGTGATTCGGAGGCCTTCCAAGACCTGTTGTACAACCTAAACAGTGAAGGCTGGGCCGTTGTCCGACTGGATAGAAGCTGTGAGGCCAAATCGAGGCATGATTTGTTCTAGGAGGATGGTTGTCACCATATCTGCAGTTTCCTTAGTGGTAGGAAAGGCCTTGATCCAACGTGAAAAGGTATCAACCATAGTGAACCAGTATTGAAAATGTCTGACTTGGCATGTGGGTGAAGTCAGTTTGCCAGTCCTCGCCAGGCTGATGTCCGTGCATCTGATGAGTAGGGGTCCTGGCTGGTAGGTGGGGCAGGCTGTATGGGCCTTTTGGATTAGCATCCCTTAGTCCTGGAAAGTGAAAGAGAGGGTCCAGAAAGCGGAACATTGCCTTCGGAACAATGTGTAAGGAGTGTGGACATCAGACAGGAGGGTTTCAGCCTGTGCCTGTGGGAGAGCAATTTCATTACCTATGAAGATCCAGCCCTTATCCGCCATATGGCTATTCTGCCGTAACAAGGTGGCTGTTTTTTTCTTCAGGGGAGTAGGCAGGCTGAGTAGGGGTGGTCAGGAAAGGTATGGGGACAGGGAAAGGACCCGAGGTGAGGGAGCGGGCCATGGAATCGGCCCATGAGTTGCCTGTGCCATTGGGTCCCCAGAGGATTGGTGCCCCCTGCAATGTATAATTGCCATTTTGGAGGGTAGCCGGAGGGCTTCAAGGAGTTTAGAGAGAAGGGTGGCTTTTTGAGAGGTGGTACCCTCAGGCAGGGGGTTGGCCTCATGTGTGGAAGAGGCGCTAACCACTGCAGAGGCCGCCCTGCTATGGCCCAGGGCCGAGCAGGGAACTGCTGTCCACAAAAAGAGTGAGGTCGAGGTGTTCCAGAGGGGTGGTCAGAGAGCCCCTGGTCAGGGGGAGCTCAGGGCCTCAATGGCCTGAGGGCAGGAGTGTGAAGGGTGGGATAGGTGGGCAGTGGCTGGCAAGAGGGAAGCCGGGTTAAAGGGAGGGGAAGGATATAGGGAGATGGTAGGATCTTCGATGAACAGGAGATGGAATTCCTGGAGGGACCTAAGAGGGAGAGACATTTGTGTCCCAAAAGGTCCATCAACCTGTAGGAGTAAAATACTGAGATAGGCAGAGCCAGGGTGAGTTTTAAAGCTTTTGGTAAGCTCG
>PVKE010003211.1:0-74336 GCA_004027555.1 Craseonycteris thonglongyai
CTAAAAAAAAAAAAAAAAAAAAAAAAAAAAAAAAAAAAAAAAAAAAAAAAAAAAAAAAAGAAATAAAGAATACAATAACTGAAATAAAGACTACATTAGAGGGAATCAACAGGTAGATGAAGCAGAGGATTGAATTGGTGGTTTACAGGGGTCTCCAAACTACGGCCCATGGGCTGGATGCGGCCCGCGAGGCCCTCTCATCTGGCCCATGGAGACCTTTTTATCTGAATAAAATAATATTAAATAAATAATTAAAAACAACATCTATGTTTTGATTCTTTATTATTTGGACCTCGAGTGTGTAGTCGGCCCCCAAACTGCTGTTTGATAGTTAATGCGGCCCGTGGGCTGAAAAGTTTGGAGACCCCCAGTTTAGAAGATAAGGTAACAAAAAACTAGTAATCAAAATGGCAAAAAGAATAAAGAATCCATAAAAATGAGAACAGTTTAAGGACCCTCTGGGACAACATCAAGAGTACCAGCGTTCACATCACAGGGGCACCAGAATGAAAAGAGAGAGCAGGGAATTGACAACCTATTTGAGGAAATAATAACAGAAACCTTCCTTAACCTGACAAAGAAAATGGATATTCAAGCCCAGGAAGCATGAAGAGTCGTGAACCAGATGAACCCAAAGAGGCTCACACGGAGACACATCATAATTAAAAAGCAACACAAAGAGAGAATCTTAAAAGTAGCAAGACAAAAGCAATTAGTTACCTACAAGGGAGCTCCCATAAGACTGTCAGATAATTTCCTGATAAAAATTTTGCAGGCCAGAGGGAACTGCTATGAAATATTGAAAGTGGTGAAAAGCAAGGACTACACCCAAGACTACTCTACCCAGCAAAGCTATCATTTAAAATCAAAGGACAGATAAAGAGCTTCCTAGACAAGAAAAAGCTAATGAAGTTCATCACCACCAAGTCAGTATTACAAGAAATCTTAGAGGGATTTCTTTATGATAAAAAATACAAATAATAAAATGGCAATAACTATATATCTATAAATAATTATTTTAAATGCAAATGGTTTAAATGCTCCAACTAAAACACATAGAGTGACTAAATAAATAAGAAAACAAGACTCATACATATTCTGCCTACAAGAGTCTCACTTTAGTTCAAAAAACACACAGACTGAAAGTAAAGGATGGGAAAAGATATTTCATGAAAATGAAAATGAAAAAAAAAAAAGAAAGAAAGAAAGCTGGGGTACCAATACTTATACCAGACAAAATACACTTTAAAACATGGGAAAAAAACCATGTCGGAAAAACTGACGACATACAACTATAGAGACTGTTCTGGGCCCTCCCCCTTCTCTCTGTCTCTGTTTCTCTCTGTCTCTCTCAAAAACAATAAAATAAATCTTTAAAAATATATATCTGATGGATGGATGACTCCAGGTGGAAAGAAATTTGGCTGCCAAATTAGAGAACCTAGATTTTAATCTTTTGAATTTATGAAGCTATTGAAGATTTCTGAACCTGGGAGGGTCATGCAGAAATTTTTTCACTGATTCACCATAGACTGTTAGTGAGTTTAGCATCACCATTTAATCCTCTGGATGTCCAGAATATTCTGGATAACTCCAGGGTGAGAGACGCTGGGGGTCAGTAAAGTCAGTTGAAATGAAGCTGATGCTATCTAAGGGTCTTCTTTAGAATCATTTTGAGCCAGATGTGCTGAGGAAGGAGGTGTAAGCTGCAAGGCAGTGGCCTCTGTAGGCTCTGCCTTAGGCCACAGAAGAAGCAAAGCTCCTGACCTCCAGACTGCGTAGACCTTTGAGGATCAGCTGAGCCAAGGGCCATATCTCAGAATGGTCCAGCAGCAGTGACGTTAAAATCCATGCAGTCTAGAATTTATTTCTAGAGACTGTCACAATACATAACTAGTTGAGGGATCTGCTTCAGCATGCATTTGTGGGCTGTCAGCATAAACGTAAAGGATGTGTGCATGAGTATTTGTCCCATTTCTCTTAAGGGTCTTCTCAGGAGCTAGAGAACATGGTGTTGCTTTCATTCATGGGAATCAGGTTGGGGGGCGGGGAACAGCAGGCTGAATTCACTCCAAAATACTGCTTTATTTTTCAAGGCCATCTGTGCAGAGATATAACCCAGAGGCAGTAAAAAGCTATATTATTCTTCATTATTGTCCTGGAAGAGTACTCTGGCTTGATAAGGAAGCCTTGGTTTTGTAAATGGGAACAAGCAACAACAGCTCCCTTGGATGGTGAATTAACTTACTTTTGATAAATAAATGAATTTTGTCCCTGAGTAATCTTTGCTGAAGTAATTTCATGTCTTCGTTTTTTTTCAATACTAATATTCTAATACCACAGAGTTCTGTATCTGGTTAACACTTTGGCTTTTGTATCTGAGGTTAAGTTTCTATTTTACTAATTTTAAAAATCTTACTGGGTTCCCTTGGGAAAAACTTGTTTAAATATTGTTTTCAAGGGAAAAATGTTTCAAAATGAGGCAAAATCATTAAGTGGGTGAAGGGGGAGGTTGTTTGCCTGGCTTTGGGGATAATTCAGGAACATCTGCCCTCCTCTAGAATGAGACAATCCCACACAGCCTTCTGGAATGTTTATCAAAGTACTCTAATTCTAATTCCCAAGCCCTTTGCCAAAGAAAATCATAAGTTAATGCTTCCTTTAGTATTGGGACTGGGTACCCAATACTCAGTTTCAAATTTGCAAAGGCATCTTTTGTAGAGATTTTTGGAGTGTTTCCGTTTGTATGTCTAACATGGTAACACATTTTCCATTCTCTTTCTTCCTGGACCATGTACAAGTAAGGGCCCAAGGAACATTTTCTGCCGCTGCTATCTACTTTTAATGGCTTCTGTGTCTTCTAAACTCCCCTGATCCTCTATGGAGCTTCAGGGCTACATGGAGTGACATGTAAGTAACTAGAGAGCAAAACCTAAAGTGGGAAAGCCCTCCTCCTCTCTCCAGCAAATGTGTAGAGTCTAGGGTCAGCTGTGTGGGTGAGGAAGAGCTGTGAAATCAGGGTCAGGAGACCTAAGTTTATACCTCACTCGGTGTAAGATCTCTGGGAAGCCATTTAATCTCACGAAGGCTCAGTTTTCTCACCAGTGGCATGGACATAATGCTCCATCCAAAGTTGGTTGCCCAGATGCACTAAAATGATGGATAGGAATGCAACAAATTACAAAGCCTGGTTGTAAACTTCAATGAGCTACCCAGAACAGAGCCTGGCACTTACTAAATCAAAAGCCCTCTGAAGACAGAGCTCTCATTCAGCTGAGATTCCCCAGGACTTAGGCAAAACAGCAGCCAGCATATGGGAGGCAGATGAGGAACAAATGTATACATGTACGAGGAAATGATGGAACATAACAGATACCCAGTGAATATTGGTTTCTTCCTCTTCCTCATGAGGCCAAAATGGTGCCTTGTATTTAGTGCTTTAAGAAGTTCTGCCGGGGAAGCCAGGATGGCTCAGTGGGTTAAGCACTCACTTTGCAGCCCCGGGACTGAGGATCGAATCCCGGCCCCGGCCCATGTGGACCCATATGCTGAACTGAGGAGTACTGCCAGTTCAGTTCTCACCAGATTGAGGCTCTGGCCCAGTTCCTGCCCTGTGCAGCCCTGCACCCACCTGTGGAATAAAACTATGTGGAAAAACCAATGATGTGCAACTGTGGAGACTGTTCTGGGCCCTCCTCCTTCTCTCTGTCTCTGTATCTCTCTCTCTCTCTCTCTCTCTCTCTCTCTCTCTCTCTCTCTCTCTCTCTCTCTCTCTCTCTCTTTCTGTCAAAAACAATAAAAAAATAAATCTTAAAAACAAAAAGTTCTGCTGTTGGTTAATAAATGTTATTGCATCACATTTTTTGTCTTCCACCCCAACCCCTCTTACATTCCGACTTTTCTGGTAAATAGTTCTGTAAAACTCAAGTGCTCATTCTGAGACTGGAGTTAAGATTTAAAGACATGTGAGGTAGGAGGGTTTTGTTAGGCTGGCAAGCCACGAACATGTTCTTACTTCATCAAGAAAAAGAACCAGCCTGGCTGTGAGAAGAGAGTAAGAGGAAAATAGTAAAAAGAAGGTGAGAGGTGTAGAAAGTGTTGTCATAGAAAACAGAGCTGGAGGCAACAGAATTTGTAACAGAAGTTTCTAGGGAAGTCTAGTCCCAGGGTGCAAGTCAGAGGAAAGGCATGGAGCATAGAGAAGGGGGCAAAAAATTCCAAGAAGTGCTTTACAAAGCATGTGCAGCCTCTCTTATGATTTCCTGAAGCTACCATAGTTCTGAATTGTGCAACAGAGAAGCTCTGGGTGAAAAGCACACAGCACGGGTATAAGGCAGTGCGCTATGAAACATGCCTGCAAGGGACCTGAGGGACCAGAAGCAGCTGTCCCTGAGAGTACTTCCATCCACGGCATCCACAGAGGTGGGAACCTGGCTCCAGGACTGCAAATCAACACAGCTGAAGCCACCAACATAAATAAAAGCTGATGCCAAAGTGTCCTGGCCTTTTTACTCCTGAGATAATTTTATTAATCAAAACTTATTAAATCGCATAATTTTTGCCAGTTGCTTGAGTTGCTTAAATTAAGCTCTAGTCAACAGAGAGTCTACTTACATTTATCCAGCATCTACCAACTCCCATGGGTGTCAGTTAACTGAGAGTCTACTGTACATATGGTTTATGTCAGTTATGGTGATTGGCACAAAATGCATGGTCAGTAATAGCTAGTGAGATCAAAATCAGATTGAAGTAGACATTTGGCAGGCAAGGGTGATCTTTAAACACAAATTTGAATTATGTCATTCCTTTGCTCAGAACTTCCGGTGGTTTCCTACTGCAATTGGAATAACACACAATAACTCCTTCCCCTGGCTGACTGGGCTCCTCCTCCTCTAGACCCTGCCTTTTTCCTCTAGTCTGTGCCCCAGACCTACCAGGCTCTTTTCCACCCCAGAACCTTTGCATTTGCCATGCTTTCTGCCAGGAGTTTATCCATCCCTTTGATGTATTTCTGTGCCCCTCGCTCTCATCATTCAGATCTCAGCTCAGATATTAGCTCCTCAAAGAGGTCTTCATTGATACCCCCATGTAAGGTATTCCCTGACATTGCCTGCTCACCTTTGACTGTTTTCATGGTACATACCTCTACCTATGCAACAAATAGTCATGTAGCTAAGGAGCTGCGTGAAGTTGACTATCTGGCTCATCCCGCTGAAATATAAGCTTCCCCCAAGCAGGGTCTTCATCTTCCCTTGACCTACAGAGCTTAGAATAATGCCAGCACATAGAAGGGACTCCTAATGCATTTGTTAAATGAATGACAAATGATCTTCCATAGTCAACCAAGTTCTCTCCAACTCTGGGGATTTGGACTGCTAAGGATCTCAGAAGTAAAGCAACATTCAGGATCGGTTCCAGCTGGCTGTGAGGTTTGAAACAAGGACAAGCGAGAGTAGCTGGGCTGTGACCTATCATAACTGGAATAACTAATTACTGGGAGGAAGATCTTGAAAGATTCAAATTTAAAAAGATTTACAAATGCTCATTGTAAGTTCAACCCGTAGACACAATGTAGCTGGTCATCTGCTTTTGACATATTTCTCTGCCCTTCCATCTAATCAACGTTAACTAAAATGTGGCAACGTGACAACCTCTGTGTTTGTTCTAGTCTCAATGCTCATCCAAAAGAGCTCTTCATGTATCATTTCAAGTGACTTTTGAACACAATTCCCTGACTAGTCATCATTAGAGAGAGATATTCTAAGGATAAACAGAACTGTGGATAAATATTCAGAAAAATAGCCAGTTCCTGGTTTAAAGCCAACCCCACCCCCATACACACACAATGTCCCCTTAAGTCACCCCTACTCTGCAGCAAGCTCCTTGCCTCCAAACCCCTTAAATAGAATCTGTGTCTCTCTTAGGCTCTCACATCTTAGTCTCACCAAGTTTAGTGCAGCATTATGGTGTCGTAGAAAGAACCCTAGCTTTGTCAAACAGACTGTAGTGAAGACCTCGGCTCCATCATTTACGACTGTGTGTTCTGAGACAAGGTATAGAAACTCTGAGTTTCATTTCCTTCATATTATAATGGCATCAGGGGTTTGTTGTGAGAAACAAATGTGGAATTGCATTTCAGGTTTTGGCACACGGTACTTATTCAGAAAAAGGGAGTTATTATTTATTATTTTATGATGATGGTGATGATAATGATGATTATCATGTCTCTGCCTGTGTTGACTTGTCATTTGGTTTAGTAGCTGGGCCAGAGAGCAATTTTTCCTGTTGCCTTTTTATCCTTGCTACTATCACAATAACAGATGTTTCATTAAAGCTTACCGATCAGGTTTGTTTTATATAGCTTAAGAGTTGAGTTCAACATATATTTATTAAACCTTTGCCATGTGCCAAGAACTGTGGCAGATACATACATACATACGTACATACATACAGATGAAAGAAGAGGCCAGTCACAGCTGTGACTTCAAGGGCACCAGTAATGCCAGGCTGCCTTATCCCACTTTTCTTCTTCTAAAGACTGATCCCTAGAATTCCACCATTCATGTGCCATTTGGTTAGTTTAAGACAGTCCTTCTAGTCAGAGTGCTAACTCCCAGGGGAGGGCATTTTTTAAATCCCCATTTTCAATGGAGGAGCCTGAGAGCGTTTGTCTGGAATAAAGAAAGAGAATAAAGACGCTGAGAACTGGCAGGAGGAGGGAGAGGCAGGACCAGGAAAACGGGAGGATGGGAGGCCACGTCAGTTCTTACCCAGACTTCTTCAAGGGAACATCTCCAAAGATGTTATCAGAGACCCTAAATGATCAGCTAAGTGAGAGATAGGCATGTGGCACACTTGGAACCTTCTAGAACATACAGAATCTGCCTTGCCTCTGCACCCTCTGGGGGTCACATGAGTCCCACCCAACCTGCAGAACTAACCCATCCAAGAGCCCGTAGGATTTACAGCTTCCCTCACACTGTGCCTTGAATTGGTAATCACATTCTGAATTTATAGGCTTCCAAGTATCACCTCCACTCCGACATTCTCCTGGGAACAAAGCCAGACAGAGAGACACAGGGCCAGATCTGATGAGACCTCCCGCCGGCCATCGCTGGGTTTGGTTACCTGCCAGTCTAATTACCAGAGAGCTTCTCCAGCATCCAGCTGCCTTCGGCTTCATTTCCAAAGAGTAGCGCTGAGAGTGATTGCTGCCGTATCTCCTGGCACCAGCCAGCTTAGAAATGCACACAGTTAATCTCACCTGTCATTAGGGGAAGAGCTACGTTTAGATGGTTTAGAAATTCAATTGAATTTGGCCAGCCATGTAACAGGCCTGGCCTGACCCCCACAGGGAAGTAAATAATGACTCTGGCCCTCAAGGAACCTGCAGTCTAGTGGAGAAGAAAGATTCATACACAGACCCTGACCCTTAGTGGCACCTGATAGAACTGTCTGATTAGAAAACGCACTGAAGTTGACTGTCTCTAATGTGCAGCAGAATGGAATCTTTACACAAAGTGATGTTTTCTACATTGGAATCAAATCCACATACAAAAGATGGAGCAGTTGGTGCTGATCAAATCAAGCAGGAGAGGAAGAGCTGTCACAGGAGATAAGAATAGGTGGAGAAGCCGGGGCACACACTGAAAGCAGGCAGAGCAGACAAGTGGGGCAGGACAGGGCTGGGGAAGGCTGAGTGACCCCCAGGCTGGTAGAGCAGGAGTTTATGGGAGAATGGGGAAAAATAAGGCTGGCAAGGAGGGATCTGACTGTGGATGATAAAGAACTTTAGGCTCCTATAAGAAACGTGGTGGTTTTTCATTTGTTTTGTTTTGTGTGTGTGTTTGTTTCTTCTTCTTTTTTTTTTGCAAGCAATTGGTGTTTGACAAAAGTCACAGAATACAGAATGCTCCTCGCTGTGTTTTAGGGGAGACAGTTCCCTGGTCGATGGGAATCCTGTTTCTGACCAGATGCCAGAGAAAGATAAGAAATAGTCCCTACTGTCGAGAACCCCATAGACCCTACTCAGAGGTAAAATGCAAGAGGAGGGGAGAATCATATGAAGCCGTGAGTCCTGAAAATAGCCTCTCTGCAAAATGACAGCTTTTCTCTTAGAAAGTGGAGACATGGTGGTTTGTTCAAGTCTCAGTCAACTGTGTTCCAATGTGTCCTGGAGAATAGAGAGCCTGGGACCACAGACAGGCTGCATGTAAACAGTCATCATCAGTGTGTGTCTTCATTCTGTAAGATCTGGCCAAGATAATGACTGAGCCCTACACTGGAAGGGCCACTGAGTCCTCTGGGATGTTCCTGCCGAGAGCCATAGACAATCAAGTCAGACTCTCCATTCTCCCAAAGGCCCCGCAGGAAACTCCAAGGAACCTTGCACAAGGAAGCCTCACATTTGCCGACTCACTCCCTCATCCACTGCACAAACATTTGTGTCCAACCCAATGATTAAATCCTTTCAACAAAGAAAGAAGACTTTACTGTGCTCTTTTATTAGTTATTGGATTTTCCATTTCTCAATGCGGGGGGTGGAGAAGAAGATGCAATAAAGGCAAGCAGTTTGAAATTGATTGTTTGCTGCTCTCCAGGGTAATTTCCTGGCAACTGACAAAATACACAGGCTATAAGAAGCAGTCATGGATTTACTGTAAAACCTCTTCCTTTGTATTTTAGATTAAAAAATATAACCTCCTTAAGCCTCAATTTCCTTATTTTTTTTAAATGAGATAATAACCTGAACCTCACAGGGTAGCCACGTACTGGGTCACCAGCACAGAGCCTCGGGAAGGGGTACAGTGCAGAGCCCTAGGGGGCGCCTATCACATAGATTACAAAGAGAATGGTGTCTTACGGAGTTGAGCGGCACAGAACCGCCACAACTTTATGTGGCAACCTTGATACTGAGAGGGGATCAAGGGAATAAAGCAATGAAATCACTTTTGAAACTGTAAATGGCTGTTTATAATCATCATAACTACTGCCCGGGACATTTAAGGGCATACCCAAATCCCAACAGGGACGCCAGGGGCGTGACCGAGCCATGAGCAGCTTGCCTTGATGACAGGGGTGGGCATGTGCAATAGCGAGCAGCAAAGACCCTCACCCCTACAGATGAGAACTCTTTTAAGCCGTTTGACCTGCTGCAGGAACTAGATTCGGATCAGAGAAAAATGGAGAAAATCATCCCAGTGGCAGCAGATGTATGCCCAGTGCTTCTTTTATTCCAGAGGCTATCGTAATCCTGTTACATGTATTGTCTAACTTAATCCTCACTGCCTACCCATCACGTGAGCACTGTCATCAGCCCCATATTGCAGGTGAGAAAACACGAGACCAGGATATACGTATTAGACCAGAGGACCATGGTTTCTGAGCAGTGGAGAAAAGAGCTGCTTCAACAGCTGTGATTTCCACCACTTCCTGCCTCAGCAGAGGGGAAGCCACACTGAGCCGTGAGCTTTCCTGTGTGGAATCTGGGTGTCCGCCACCCAGTGAGGGAAAAAAACCGACAAAGCCGATAACAAGCACCAATAGTGCACTGCGTACTTCTTGATGCTGGTCCTGGCCCTCCAAGGAACTACCCCTGTGCCTGAGGATAAATAGATGGCAGATAGATAGGTAGATAGATGATAGATGATAGATAGATGATCGATAGATAGATAGATGATAGATGATAGATAGATAGATAGATAGATAGATAGATGATAGATAGATATAGATAGATAGACAGATAGATGATAGACAGATAGATAGATAGATAGATAGATGATAGATAGATAGATAGATAGATAGATAGATGGTAGATAGATAGATAGATGGTAGATAGATAGATAGATGATAGATAGATTATAGACAGACAGATAGATGATAGATAGATAATAGATAGATAGATAGATAGATAGACAGACAGATAGATGATAGATAGATAGATAGATAGGTAGATAGATAGATAGATAGATAGATAGATAGCTCGCACCAGAGACAGTCAATAAATCAGGGAAGACCATTCAAGCACAGGGTACCATATTACTAGATGTTCAGAAAACAGAAAGAATCTTCTGGAAGGCTTCCATCAGGGCCTTGGAAGGAAGAATGTGAAAGGAGGTTGGAGAGGGAAGTGCTATCTGCACATTTCTCTCCATTGGGGTGTGATCGGCCTGGGGGTGGGGAGGTGGGTAGAGTTGCCCTGCTTGTTCTGACAGAGATACTACTTGTCAAGAGTAGTTGGAGAGAAAACAATCTGGATATGGTAGCAGCAGTTTCCTCTGCAAGTTGATACTCATTTTTTTTTCTTTGTTTATTATTGTTTATCCTGATGAAGGATGTGAGATTTTACATTGTCACAAAACAAATAGAACTATCGCTGATGTTGCATAACAGATGTACCTCATTTTGTGGACCTCTAATATTTCTAACAGGTTTCCGTTACCAGGTCCCTTTTCCTCTCTGCAATGTCATGGTACCTTAGGGAGCATAAGACCCCATCACTGTCCTTCCTCCTGAGAAGACGCCTATGGAGGATGGATGAAGCCAAACCTGGGCGTGTCCTAGGGACCAGGTGAGCACTCAGAGCTCAGAGGAAACCAGAGACAGGGTCCAGTGAGCCAGGGAAGGAGGACAAACAAGTTCCCAGATCAAGGGTCCAAAGACTGGTACCAGAGGCTAAGACAGAGGCAGAGATGGGGCCCCAAAGAAGACAGAACAGCAGCTGGTGGAGAGATGAGAAGATGCACGGGCCTCTCACCAGAAGTGGGTGTTGTCACTAAAAGCTGTGTGTAAACGCCTGCAGATGAGGGTACTTGGAGTTCTAAGCAGAAATAAAAACAAAGGGCAGATGAGGCTATTCCAGCAGAGAGGGGAACAAACCGGTGGACACACGGAATGTGTAGGGCATGCATGCATCCACAAAGATTATTAAAAGCCTTGCTGCAAAGCCTTGCTGCATCTTCAATCTGAAACAACCCAGCTCATGGTGGAAACCTTGGTGCCTCAGGTGACTTTAGGGAAATAGGTGTGGATTGATTTGGTTTTCTCTGCTGGCCAGTGTCTGCTCCTAACACAGCTGTCACCTGGCTTAGAAGCTCCTGCAATAAGACTGTTTCACCCCCGACCTTGCCCCTCTTGTCTGCAGACTCTCTTAGAACTCTTCCTTCCAGTCCTCTCTCCAACACTACTCCTGCCTGGTTCTTGCTGACTTCAATGTCCACACAGAAGAGCCTTCCCACACTTGGGCCTTCTGGTAACTTGACTTTGTCCCCTCCAATGATCTCACCCTCTATTCCCTTTGCCCCTTCATAGTCCTGTTATCAGTAAAGGCACTGGCCCCGGCCCCCAACCTTCATTACAGACTCCCTCTCTGGCCTTTCTGCATATCTTCCTACCTTACTTCTTCTAATACCCCTTAATATCGCTTTCCATGCCCTCACCAGGACCTAAAGTATTTTTATTTTCCATGCTCAGTGTTCCTTTCCCTCCATGCCCAGAACTGGACACGATGGTTCATCTCTCCCTTGCCCCTTCCCCTCCTTTAGTTCAACTTTTCCTGCTGGAAATGAGGGGGAGCCTTCATGTCCTCCCTCCTGCATGATGTTACACCATGAATGTTACAGCTAATGGAAGCAGGGGCACCCACCGATCCTGGGCTGTGGCCGGAGCATAATCCACAGCCCTTCTGACTGGTCTCCTTTGATGTTCAAGATTATGAATGATTGATCGATGACCAGCATTTTGTGCTGCCTGGCAGTTCTCATCATGTTTCTCCTCCACTCACCCTCTCACTCTGTAAAAAACTCTTTTGTGCCTTTCCCTCTCTTCTAACGCCTCTCACACCTCCTCCATCACACTTGCTTGTGGCTGATTACTCTGCTTCTTCATTCGCTGGGGACAGAGACATCTCAGAAGAGGTCCTTTACAAGCTACCTGCATTCATATCTGTATACTCTGCCTTCCTTCTGGTTAGTACAGAGTTATGCTGCTCCATGGGGCACAAATTAAAATGTAAGCCAAATTCGATCACGCCCATGCCCAAAAGTCTTTCAGAACTTGGCATCTGACTCAAGATTTGGGAGTTAAAAAAAAAACAGAAGCAAAAGTTTTTAATCAAAACCTGCTTCTTTCGTACCACTCACTTCTCCAGACTCATTTGCCCCTTACTCCTCCTGTGTGCAGGCCCCGCGGGCCTCCTACTGTTTCTGGAACTCACTTAGCTCAGGACCTTTGTACTTCCTTCCTTCCTTGAAATGCTCTTCCCCTGACATCCCAGTCTCCCTCTCTGCTTTGTTCCAGGTTGTTTTATGTGTTAACTTATCAAATAAGCCTTTCCTGGGGAAGCCGGGATGGTTCAAGGGGTTATGCACTCACTTTGCAGCCCCGGGGACCAAGGATCGAATCCCGGCCCCCGCCCATGTCGACCCACATGCTGAACTGAGGTGTGCTTCCCATACGGGAGGCCCCTGGCCCAGTTCTGGCCCTGCACGGCCCCCAACCACCAGTGTGGAATGAAACCATGTCAAAACTGATGCCATACAACTATAGAGACTGCTCTAGGCCCTCCCCCTTCTCTCTGTCTCTCTCTGACTCTGTCTCTCTCTATCTCTGTCAAAAACAATAAAATAAATCTTTAAAAAATAAAATAAACCTTTCCTAACCACCCTACTGATGGCAGCAAACCTGGTACTCCCTATTTCCCACCTTTATTTAAACATGGCATGTGGCTTCTTCTTGTTCTTGTTATTGTTGCTGCCTCACACGTAGATGTAACTTCTTCGAAAACTTTTGTTTCTTTTGTTTAATACTATTGAAAAAGGTGCCTATATGGTGTTTGGCATTTGCAGGGCTCAAGTAATGTCTTTGAATGAATAAATTCAGCTGACTTACAACGTTAGCACATAAGATTCTGTTCCAGTAAAGGGCGCTGCTCATTAAAAAAAGGTGAAGTCCAAAAACCACTGCCCTAGCCTGCAGAAGCTATTATATTACTTGGACAATTGAGTCCACCACTTCAAAACATTTTGAAATAATAGCTCTATTTCAGGTAGCTTGCACTCTAAACTTGACAGGATTAAAACCAAAATAGAGGACCTGGTTTTCAGAAGTAAGCAATTGCTTCTATTCCTGCTGCCATTTCAGTTTTAAAATGATCTTTTCCACAATACACTCTGTAGGTTCCCACAGTGAGGCTGAGACACAATGAATGATAAGGGTGTCTCCAAGCAACATTGTCCACATGGACAAGATTACGAGGTAGTATTTCTCACGTCCTGACTGAATCCATGAGACGAGGGCCGTGAAATGACTGATCCTGAGGTTGGTGCCTATTCCTAAAGCGTTTTTAGCACACTCTTTCTGACTGTTTTGAAGCCAGAATGATAGTCTGTGGTTGATTTTTCTTGCCAAGCCAAGAGAAAGCTGTCTCAAGATGATATGCTAGAGAGGTACATTAGCTACTCATGGAAACTTGTATTTCTTCAACTATTCCTTGAACAGTGACTATATAATTTATTCACTCCTACCTACTGGAGGGTACACTGCACAAAGAGAGAAACGTACTACTGGGTCTTGGTCATTTGTTCACCAGCTCCTATAGCAGTTCTTGACACAGTCAGCAGACAAATTAACTGCTGGGTAAATAAATGAATATAGAGAACCTATATATTTATTCTGCCAAGATTTGCTTAGTACCTTCCATGTGTCATGCACAGACAGATATGCATACAAAAAAGTTTGCATCAGAGAGTCCAAGCTGGAGAGGCCAGTAATTTAGGCTTGCTGATGGGTAGAAACAGAAGACGGGCCTTACCCTTGGAATTTTCCAGTCTAATATAGAGGGCAGATGGACATGCAGACCACTAACTATCTATAAAGCAAAGCAGAATGAAATCAGAACAAATAAAGTTATAACGCATGCAGTCCAGCAGCACAAAAAATGACACAATTAAGTCTGACTTGAGAGGGATCGTCACAGAAAGTGTCTGAAAGTGCAGGGGAAGATGAGCCTTCAAGTTCACGCAGAATTCTTAAGTCAGTGTTACAGGCAAAGCGAACAGTACAAAAGCCTACAGTGATCCTTTCTCCTTGCATCTTTCTCCAAAACAATGGGCTGAATGTCAGGGACACTCTGTGCAATAAAGGACCATTTTTCAAAAATGTCTAATCCATTGTGGATACTTCTGATAAATACAGTAAAAGTGCCAAAAGAATGTCTCCCAGCTATAAAAAGATTCTGAATGCTTGCTCTCACGTTCTGCATTTATCTCACTGTGGACCCGTAATAAGCAGTTTGAGAGACACTGACCTAGGAACAAGTTGATGAGATCCAAGAAAAAGTGGGCAGCATTTCTGTGTAATTTAGAAGCAAGAAAAATCTTGTCATATTGCAGAAGCCAGCACAGGGGGGCGGGGACAGGCTCAGCAATGGAGGGCCCAAGATGAAGACAATCCCATATTGTCACTCCTTTAGTTTTTACCTCCAGTGCCTGTGAATTCCATGAAGAACATGGGGCTACCATACTATTAGGAACAATATGAGACCTTTACCACTTATTAACTCAGTTTGTTGTTGTTGTTGTTGTTGTTCTTTAAGGAAACTAGTAAAAGTGTTGAGCTTTGATCTCTGTTGAGAAGGAGGGAGATGCAAAGCGTCCAGGTTAGGGACCTCACAGAAGGGGTTTTACTATATAAGTGTTATGCACATGTTTGGCAGAATTGCTACTTACAATGTCGTTCTTCTCTTTCATGAAAGACACGTTTCAATCAATCATATTTAGGTCTACACTGAAGTTGAAGGACATCAACCTGCCCTGGGTGTGAGTCCAGACGTGAAAACCAGGTGTGTGCTGGCTGGTGTGGCCTCTCAGTCACTTTGCAAACCCATGGTTATCAAATTCCCTAAGCTCATAAGAGGGACAGCTTCCATTAACAGTGGTTTCAAGGAAAAGAATTTCCCTTCAGAAATCTGCACAGGACAAGGAGTGGAACAAGGAAACAACTCGGTGAACAATTCTATTCAATATTGTACTAGCAGTCCTAGTCAGCCCCTTAACAAAAACAAGTCATAAACAGAAAGAAATAAAAGGTGTAAAAACTGGGAGAAAAGAGATAAAATATACTATTTGTAGGTAATATGACTTTTTTATGTTGACATGCAAGATAATCTACTGATTTATTATTAGAATTACTTGGAGAGCTTAGCAAATTTTCAAGACACAAAATCAGTATAAAAATAAATTCTATTTCTACATGGGCCCATGAAGACTGTGTAGATCCCAAGTCAAGAGTGAGCCTCTGAGGTTTTAGCAAACCTGGCTGCAAATCCATTCTGTCACTTAGTGACTTTCAGGAAGGCCCTTAATTTCTCTATGTCCTGGTGACCTCATCTAACGTAATAACACACCCACCTCACAGCAGCGGTTCTTTGAGTGTGGTCCCCAACCAGCAGCAACAGCATCACCAGGGACCTTGTTAGAAATGCAAATTCTCAGGCCCCATCCCAGACTCATTGAGTCAGACCCTCTGGAGGTGGGGTCCAGCCGTCTGTGCTCACAAGCCCTCCCGATGACTCCGAGACACACAGAGACTGAAAGCCACTGCCTTACAGGGGACTTTGAGCCTTCAGTAACATTATGTCTATACAGTGCTAACCAATTCAGACCCTCAGAAAAGTAGCATCATTCAGGTTCCTGTTAAACCAGGAGCAATGATTCAACAAGCCACTAACATTTTAGTGTGAACCAGGTTAAAGTATTTCCTAGGAAGTATTTGTACCTACAAAGCAGTGACATTCAGTAAACAGGTATCTTTTTTTCTTATTAAAAGAAGAAAGGGGAAAAAAACAAAAAATACAGCTAACAGTCCTGGGGCTCAAAGAGCTGAACATTTTACCAAGGTTACCTGAAGAGAAATCCAGAAATAGAACCCAGACTATTGACTCTGCACTTGGTTCATCCTTCAGCCCCCACACTTCTGTTTAGCATTAAATACCAACACCCTAATGGGAACAGACTTAATTAACATCTTATCAAGCACCCTCCCCTACCCCTACTCCCACCCTCCCAGGCCTGGGCTGGGCATGCGGCCTGAGGAGCTGCTTATGTGAGGAAAAATTTGATTCTTTGTGGCCCAGACACTCCTGCCTGAGAAACTAACTAATTCTCCTTATGTCTGCCCTACTTGCTGATGGAGACCAGAAAACGTGACCCTGATCTGCAAGAAGGCATTCATGTTGCATTCCTGCTAAAAATAAAAGAATCAGTGTGATCAAAGCTTTCTCAAAGGCCAATTTAAACTGATCTGAATAGGTCACTTGCTGTCATTTGTTTATTCTTTTAGCCAAGTAGTGTTTTAAACATAACAAGAACCACTTGCAGGTTAACCCAGCCCAATCTGTAGTTAGTCTGAATGGACACTATGTTCTGGTGTGTATCACTGTGCCAGGAGAACCGTGTGATCACAGTGCACGTGCAGTGATGCTAGAGACTCTTACAGTCATTGTGGGGTTAAGATATTTTTACTCCATATTAGAGAACAGGAAACATACTAGACGGCGTTGGGGTCTCACATAAAAGGTGAAATTATTCACTGAGACAGTTATTATGTCTGACAGTAGCTAAGGGAAAGGGCAGAAAGGCTAGAACATTCTCTTGGCCTTGATCATGAAGACTTTGAGGCATCAGAGAGGGCTGTGTGTGCTGACATTCTGAGGTTTGAGAGTGGGGTCAGCCCTTCTGGGCAAGAACCTAGAAACTGGGCCAGCCACATGGTGGGATGTAAGTTCACAGGTGCATCTGCCAGCCAGTCACAGTCAGGTTAAAGACCCCATACCATGTGATTCATAGGTGCCTCAGTGTTCCAGAGGCCATTGGAAGGGCCTACAGGAGTCAGAGCAGCATTTGGTGGGGGAGAAACCTCAGGAAGAAAGGGCCCTAATTTTAAAGTTCTAGTGGCATTTTATTTAGAGAAGTGAGCTCTTACAACAGAGAATCTCCAATCTGGTACGTATGACAAATCCTAGTACATGGGTTTCAATTCTTCATTTTTTTAAGGTATAGTTTAATTTTTAACAATATAGCCCTGATATTTCTTTACACCCTGTCCCAAGGTGACAGATAAGGGGAGACCTCCCTCCCAGTAGATCTGCCTCCCTGTAGAGAAGAGGCATGAGGACAATTTTTATAAAAGAAGAAACTAGGAGGTGGGATTCCAAGCTTGCTGCCTACGAGCTCCAAGACCCAGAACTCAAGCAGACATTAATCAGTCACACAGAACAGACCATGTGAAGGTTACTGAGCAAAGAGATTCCATTATGGCCATTCCTGTAGTTAGACCTACTACAAAAAAGTCACAGGTTGTGCCTTACAAACAATAAAGACACACCTGCCCCTATTCTTCTTGAACCTTACAGAAGTTAAAGACAAATTTACCGTTGTTCTCCTAGCCCAGAGGCTGGAGGGGGCTCTCTTCCACTAGCAATTAGAGACTGCCATTTCATCTGTGAGGTGGCCTCTCTTTTCCTGCTTCCTCTCTGCTAAATAAACTTACTTTCATTTTGAACTCTAGATTGGCTTGCATTTGAATTCTTTCCTATGTGAATCAAGAACTTCTTGGCCTGGAATTGGGTTCTCACTCTGAAGGATTTGCTTTGCCAGCATCACCTGTATTTGGCAGTCCCTGAAAGCGCACATGTGGAAAGGGGCCATGGGGCAAACAGGAAATTTTCTACACACCAACAGGGACCTTCAATCTAGAAGCTTCTCTGGCCCTTCCTACCCTTTTACTGCCATTTCTAGCCTGCTTCCTCTTCATTTGTCCAGTAACCAATGTTGTTGATATGTAGAGGAAAGGAGCCAAAACCTTCCTGAAGTCTTCAGCCTATGGACTCTGATCACTTTCTAAGTTCAAAAGAAGTGTGAGGTCTCCATGCTACGTCACCTCAGCCCCGGCAGAAGGGATTCTGCCCCACTGAAGAGTGAGGAGCGTTTCAGCAGCCAGTTCAAGCTGTGGCTCTGATGTGGTCCCCATTGTGACCCTGAGACCCAGAAGGGATACGATTCTCCAGGCCAGGACAGTTGAGTGGAACATCTCTATCCTGTCTCTCAAGGAAGGACGGAAGGAAGATGTCAGGAAAATAAGGAGGCGGGACAGAATAAAGGCCAATGCAGTGAGCATTGTACCTTGTACCTATCCTGGCCCCTCCCACCAGCACCACTGCCCAGGTGCCCGGGCAGAGCCTTGGTGGTCAGACCACGAAGGCCCCTGCAGACCAGGAAGCCAGCACTTCCACCTCCTGGGTGGGATCAGCTCCTGCATTGACGAAGCCAGCCGTCAGTGTCGAACAGTCCCGGAGCAAGGCGTGAGGATTAAAGAAAACCAAAGAGAATGGGATTGGGAGGACTGTCAGCATGCGATCATACTCCAGCCCCGAGTTTATTTTTACGGCTTCTTATATAGTAAAAGAGTACATGCACAGCTACATGGCTACAAAGTAAAAATTAACTTGACACAAAACAGACTATTTTTCTCAGGACTAAACAGAGATCTCACGTCTACAGAGCAATTGTTTATTTCATTGCAAAACAGCAATAATTGAGTGACTAAATGGTCAGAGCATTCTTGGGAGAAGAGCTTACTGGTACACTAAAGATGAATAATAAACCATGTCAAACCCAAGTCTTGGAGGTCAGTGGAGTTCTGCCTCTCTCCAAGGCCCCGGAGGTAGTTGTGCTCCAGCCAAGCAGAAACATTCCAGTACCCTCCCGTAACTCCTTGAGGGGAAAGGGCAAGAGAAGAGAAATCCCTGTAGAAGAGTTGGGGAGGTGAGGCTCTGTGCCTCATCTCTTATGCTCCCCATATATGATTCTGATGGCCCCTATGTGACTGTGCCTGCCTCAGGTTGTTCCTCCCTGAGGAATCTTACCCGTCGTTGACTAACCAGCCATCCTGCGGGGCCATACAAGGTGAGGGAATTTCTCAGACATGTCTTTTCATTCTTGCCAACTGACCTCAGCAGCCGGTGAGTGTTTTGTCTAACCCACCAGCCTGCTCCCGACACTGCATCTGTTTCCTGGTCCTTTTCACACAGCCTCCTAGACTTCCTGCCTGCATGTGGGCCCATACCAGCATTTCTGTCTCTGCCAGGTCTTCCCAATGCTGTCCCTGTCACCACCAGTAGGCACTCCCACCAAAGATCAAGTTCATGTGCTTCCTCCAACTATGAATTCTTGAGCAGTAAGGGTCAGTGTTTCCAATTCCATGTGTGTTCTGATATAGTGGCCAGTGCTTGGAGTGAAGAGACTAGCCAAGGCCAGTTGTGTGACATTACACAAATCATTTACATTCCCTGAGCTTCAATTTCCACACTAGAAAGTGGGAGAATTAATAATAAGCATCTAACCTACAGAGGAGCAATGAAAGACATATGAAAATGCTTAACTGTGTCTGGCACAGACAAAGAGCATCTTTGTGGGTAAACTAATATCTTTTTCCTTGTACAGGAGGGGAGGGAACCTTAATTCTGTGCTCTCTCACAACTCTTTGACAAGTATTACCTTCCACGGCTTAGCCTCAGATTATAATTCAGGTTCTGACATTTTCATTTTGAGACATAACATTAAATAAGTACTCTGGTTCAAACAGGTCCCATTGAGAGATCCCTGGATAGGTCACTGCTTATGGACACACAGCAGTAAGTGTGGGCCAGAATCTGCATCCCAATGTCGCCGGCGCTTCCTACCACATCTGTATTCTCAAAGTATGGGCTACAGACTGTCTGCACCAAAGTCACCTTGGAAGCTGGTAAACGATGCAGCTTTAAAAAAAGAATTAAAAGTGGGGGTCTCAAGAGATATTTTTACGCCCTGTTAATAGCAGCATTAGTCACAATAACCAAAAAGCAAAAGTAAACCAGGTTTTCATCTAGTATATGAATGGAAAAACAAAATATGATATATACATACAATGGAATATTATTTAACTCAAAAAAATAAAAAAGGAAATTCTGACACAGGCTACAACATGGATGAACCTTGAAGACATTATATTAAGTGAAATAAACCAGTCACACACACACACACACACATACACACACATACATACTACTTATGTTTCCACTTATGTGACTACCTAGAGGAGTCAAAATAATAGAGACAAAATAGAATGGTGTTTGCCAGGGGCTCAAGGAGAGGAATGGGGAGTAAGTGTTAATATATTTTTTTTAAGATTTATTTTATTGTTTTTGAGAGAGACAGAGACAGAGAGACAGAGAGAAGGGGAGGGCCCAGAGCAGTCTCCATAGTTGCACATCACTGGTTCTAGACATGCTTTTGTTCCATGCAGGTGGGTGGGGGCCACGTAGGGCAGGGGGAACTGGGCTGGAGACCCACCCCCTCAAGCCAGGGGCCAAACTAGCCAAACTAGGGGGGTGAGAACCAAACTGGGGGCCTCCTGCATGGGAAACATACCGCAGTTCAGCATATGGGTCCACATGGGCGGGGGCGGGGGCCGGGATTCCATCCTCGGTCCCCAGGGCTGCAAAGCAAGTGCTCAACCCGCCGAGCCATCCTGGCTTCGCCGCGAGTTAGTGTTTAATGCAAGCTTGTCCAACCTCTGGCCGTGGGCCACATGTGGCTCAGGACAGCTTTGAAATGCAGCCCAACATTATCAGCTATCATTAGTGTTAGTGTATTTTACATGTGACCCAAGACAATTCTTCTCCTAATGTGGCTCAGGGAAGCCAAATGCTTGGACACCCCTGGTTTAATGGGTATTTAGTTATGAAAGAAGAAAAGAGTTCTGCAAATGGACAGTGTTAATTGTTGTACAATCATTTGAATGTACCTAATGGCACTGAACTGTCCACAGAAAAATGGCTAAGATGGCAAATTTTATGTTACTTGCATTTTATTACAATTTTTTTTAATAATTATTTTAAAAAACAAAAATACATGCAGATTCCTCAATCCACTCTGGATTCTCAAAACCAGAGTTTCTGCTGATGGGCTGGTAGACTCAGGAACTATTTTATCAAGTTCTGCATGCGATTCTGTGAGGGCTGCTCTTCTTCACACATAGCATCTGGAAAACCAGGACACGTGTGTCAATGCATGGGCTGGGCCACTCACAAGGAACCTCCGCCAACACATGCAGGGACCACCGTCCTCATGCTCACCAGAATCACACAGTCTACTTTTCTCTTGCTTGGACCATATAAACTGCTAGGTGCCCTTCAGCCCTCACACTCTGATAGCTCCAGCATTTTCTGGGCACGCACACTGGCTCTTCCTTCATTCTGGAACAGGATCACCGCCTTGGAGTAATGAGAGCCTGCCTGGCTTTTTGTATTAATTAAAAACCCCATTGCCAAACAAGCACTCAGCAAGAGAGAAGGATGTGACTTCTCAGAGGTGGGGTCCTGCAGTAACCTCCAAGCTGCCACCCTCACAGCAAGTCTCTACTTCACTCAACCCAGACAACCAATCTGCCAGCCTTATCTTCTCTGACACCCCCAGAACTCAGGCTGCAGGATAGAGACTAGATTGGGGGGCACAGGAAAGAACAGATGTGAGGTCATCAGTAACAACAACACTGTAGAGTCCCAGATGAGATTGTGGTGTCTGGATGAGGGTGTGGCAAGTGGAAAGAGAAGTAAGTGGCAATCATTCTCTTAATGGCATGGATACCCATAATAATTTACCAAAAAAAAGGTTCAGGTTCATGGTGAGGGTAGAAGGCACATTGGCCTGGGATAAACGGTGCTTGAGAACTAAGGAGATGGGGGCCATAAGTGTAGGTAACTCTTTTGAGGTGTCTAAGGGCCATAAAGAAAGATTGTGTGCTAATAAGCTGGCTCCGTAGACTTATGGGAATGGTTGTTTTTAAAGAGTCTTGTTCTATGTTAAACTGGAAAAGTGTGGGAATGCTGAAATGTTGATGGGAAGGATTTCATTAAAGAAGAAAGGTCCTAATATATAGCAAAGAAAAGAGAATAACCTAAGGGAAAGTTTTCCAGGTATGGGCAACAGAACAACAGTACAGGCCTTGATGTTAGAGATTAGGAAGGACACCTCTATTGCAACAGAAATAGAGGAGAAAGGGTAGGACATATATAGATGAGTTTTCATATTGAATGGAAAGAAGTTATATGATTTCCCCTTATGATGGTTCCAATTTCCTCTCTGAAATAACAGGAAACATGTTTTAGAGTGAGAGGAGAGAAAGGAAAGTGGAGGTTTGAGAAAGTTGTTATATATAAAGTTGTTATACTTTATATTAGCTTATGAAGGGTATTTGTCAAACAAAGGAAACAAGAAGTGGGAGAGGAAGCTAAGGAATGAGGGAGAGAGGACTGAAGAACAGAAACTTCTGGATTTTCTTTGATGTGTTTTATATTGTGGGTAGAACACTCATGATGTTCAGCATGGGGGATTCTATTATGAAATGTTGACAAACAGGTCATGCCATCACAAAGGAGAGTTCTGTAAGCATATCACAACATTTTGGGTAATGGAGAGGATTTCGGAGAGTTCGTAGTCCAATATCCTTATTATAGAAAAATTTATGCCCAGATTAGGGAAGTCTCACGATTACTGACTACAGAACCAGAATTAATAATACTGCACCTCCCAGGATACGAGTACACTGGACACCAGCCCCATAGCCAGGCCCCACACAGGTGGGCAATCATTTCAACGGACTAAAGTGAAGTTTGGCAAGTAGAGTAAACCTGCCTTCTCCTGCCCAGACTCAGCTGTTGGGCCTTTCAGAAGGGCTTTCCCTGAATTCAAGCTGGAATTCAGTGAGTCACACCTGCTTCTGTCTGTACGGGTCCTGCCTCACTGTGGGGCTCAAAAAGTTCCTGTAATGATTTAGCAGAATGGAGGAAATCCACAGGGCTGTGATTCCAATGCTCCTTCATGTAATGAGTTTCACTTAGTGATGAAAAAGTAGCTGTTAGCTAGCCAGAGAGCGCAAGTTCTCTTTGTTACTCTTTCACTTTCTGCTGAGTGATACCAGCCAAGCTAAACTTCTCAGCACTAATACATTCCCACCTTCCGCCACATTCTATACTCATTTGTGTTCCTAGCACACCTCAAAGAAAGTCTTTCAAAGCAGGACTTGCTAGTTTTTTGAGTTTGGAGAGAAAAGTCCTCCATTCACCAGGCTTTGCTATTTCTACCTCATCACATCTTTTATTTCCAGATCATAAAGGTTCTAGTCTCACTTTACAGATGGAAGAATTAAAGAAGGTGATACATAAAACACACCAAAACAGTTTTGTAATACCCCTGAGGATGTTTATAATAAAGAAGAGATTCAAATTAGGGCACACAATCAGTTTTATTGTTTTGCATTTTGATATGAAGCACTTTGGCACAAAATAAAATAAAATAGTGCTCACGAGCTGTTTGGAATTTAATATTTCCTTTAGATTTTGCATAATTGCAGTAACCCAGGCTCCCATCAATCACCATGGAAGATAATGTCTCATGATGTTTGACTGAATTCAGTGCCAAAGTCTCACCACGGCCTCAGAGAAGAACTCAGACAAAGGACAAAGCTCGCACCATTGTCACCAGAGCCTAAAGGGGATTCCGTCTCTCTGGGAGGATGGGACATTTTGTTTCCTTCTATGTCATGATAACAACAACCACAATTATTGTTCTTGGGAATGAGAGGCCTATAATATGCAACCAAAAAGAAAAAAAGAAAAAGACAGTGAAAAACTAATATATCTTAACATGCCTTTGGGGAAGTTCCTTTGGCAACTACTAATGCATTATCCAGGACACATTTCAAGATAGAAATCAATTTAATTAATTTTAAATGGCTTTGCACGTTGAAAAAGCCCAGGACTAAAGAAAATGGAGACCTGGTTCAGATATATTTTAAGGAAAGTATCATGAAGGAGAGAGAACACAGCCCTGGGACCGTTCAACTCCACCCATCAGTGAACGTGGGCCTGATTTTTGGTTCCATAATCCTTTAACAATTAAGTGTAAGTGTAATAAATGTGAAATGCAGAGGTGGTTTTGAAAGACCTGAGTTCAAACCTAGACTATGGAATTCATTAGTTGGGCAACATGAACAGGTTACTTAACATTTCCAAAGCCTCAGTGTATAATTTATGGAACATTTCCACAGTGGCCATTAAGGAGTGGTATTGGACTCTCTAAATACTTCCCTGAAACTCTCTTCATTTATCACATCTATATTTCTGGGGCATACAGCCTTATTTCATTATCTGTTCAAAGGTCTGATCCCATAGAGCCTATCTGGTCTACACAGTGCTTGAGAGTATGTGGTAGATGATTAGTGGGTCCATCAGAGCTACCTGTGCGTCCAACCTCCTCACCCAGCAGTAGAACTTGAAGGGAGCATAAGAACTTGCAGGATTCCATCTCTGGTCTCTGGGAGTTTGGGTCATGTTCAGATGAAATGTCCACATGGAAAGTTAAATGCCACTCAAGGCCATTGCATACGTATTGGTGTTAGAAAAGATCAGAGGAAGAGATGAAGGGCTAGACTTGGAATATGAATAAAACTCAAGTTATGCCCCACATACTTAGACTGGGAGACAAAACTAAATAATAGAGAGATGTATTTAATACTTCCAACCTAGAGCCCGACAGAGGAGGAGACCGCTTTCCATTCCCACTGCATTCCTACAATCATTCTAAGCTTCCTCCATCACCAAAGAGGGATAATGGCACCCAAGTTGCTGACTGGATCTGTTTTTGATAAAGACCCCTGGTAGTTGGCCAAGAAATGTCAACTTCCAGAAATCACGACCAAGTAGCTAGGTTGGAATTAAGCTGGTACTCCTCCTATGCATTGAGATGTGTCCTGGGGGCACTATCAACAGTAAACCTAGTACTTCTGGGGCCAAGACATTAATTCAAGCAAACACAAGAAATAGTTCCTAAGGACTTGTGTCCAGCAAGATATAGTACAATGGATAAAGAGATGAAGATGTGGTCTCTTAAGCTCGTAGTGTATCTATAACTACTCTACAAGACCAAATACGCTAAGTGGACAAAAGAAAAGTGCACTGGTGGAGCTTAAAGAACAACACAATTAGATCAAGCAAGAGAAATCAAGAGAGGTTTCTTGAAGAAGCAAAGATGGCATTTTTGTCTCGGTGTCCTCATCTATAAACTGAAGATAATATCTGTGCCTATGTTATAGCATTATTATAAAAACTAAATAAGTTATCACAACCTAAAAACTAGGGATAATTCCTGGTACATAGTAACTACAGTAGTCTCTCAGTTAACCAGCACCCATGCTGGATAAATGTAGGTGTGTTTTGCTTGTTTGCAGGTTGCTTGAGTTCCAGTTAATGGAGAGTCTAATGTAATTATTAACTGTTAGTTTAGTTTGTTATTAACTGAAAATGTTAGAGGATGGGTAGCATCGTATAAATAAAAAGTGATGGTGGAGGAGGGCAGTTTATTATCAAGCCAAGGTACTATCTGTCCCTATCCAACTATTTATCTTGTAACCAGAGAGAAAGGAATCAGAGATGGTAAAATCAAGGCTGTGCCTAGGAAGCTGGAATGCCAGTAAGCCCACTCTTTGGGGAAGGAAACAGAAACTTCACATAGACCAGGGGGAGAAGGGGCATAGAGGCACCTCGGGGAAGGCCTTAAATGCCAGTCTGGAGAGTTTGCACAAATTCTTGGCCCCTGCCCATGCTTCCATTACAGATAATAACCCAGTCATCTATATCGTCTTCATCTGGCAAGCCCTGCAGATGGACCCAGTTCTGTGTGTGGCATCACCATGCAGCTATTAGAATGAATGCAGTCTTTAGAGCATCAAAACTGCAAGTTTGCAGCAGAGCTAGGCAAAGGTATTGATTAATGCTTTTTCTTATGTCTCCTGGGCTGGACAAACATTAGCTGCATTTGTCTGAGAACCCTGGCCTCAGCCTCACTCAGTGGGATAAGGATTGGGCAGATGGCACAATTCAAATGCCAGGAAAATAGCTGAAAATCTGTACAGCCAGAAGTACAGAGATGCACAGTACCTAGGAACAAGTGCAAAACTCTTTTTCAGGCAAACCTTCCTTTGCTGGAGGAAAATAACAAACATAAGGCAAAGCAGAATCATGGAGCAGTCAAGAAGCAATGAGTAATCAGGAGCCAAAAAAGGCAGAGGGAGGGAGTGTCCAGGGTCAGCGCTCTCAGTAGAAGACCTGGGAGTGGGGGGTGTCCAAAAAGTAAGGAAGGTCTGCAGGAGTCAAGGAAGTCTTCACAGAGATGGCCTCTTAATAGGTGTAGAAAGACAAGGCAGATAAGAAATCTGAACAACCTCGTCCACTCATTTATGCATTCATGAACATTTACTGGGCTCCTGCTATGAGCCAGGAGTTGTGCTGGGCTCTAAAGCAACGAGCACAGTCAAGTTCCTGCCTTCATGGAGTTCACATATAAGTGGGGCAGGAGGGTGCCAGAAAATAAATGAAGAGGGAAATCAGCATATCATATGTCACTGAATAAGTACTATGAAGGAAAATTACCAGTAGGTTAAGGAAATGGAGGCGTGCTATTGACTGAGTGGTCAGGGTAGATGTATTAGTCTGTTCTGACTGCACAACAAAATTCCACAGACTGGGTGGCTTCATCAGCAGAGATTTAGCTCTCACAATCTGAGAGGCTAGAAAGCTCCAGGCCAAGATGCTTCAGGGTTGGTGTCTAACCACTGTGTATACACCTGAAATTAATATAATATTGAATGTCAACTGTAGTTGAAAATTTTTAAGGGGTTGGGGGAATGAAGGGGAATGAGAGGCCCAAATTTCCAGGTATGAAACAAGTGAGTCATGGGGATGTAATGTACAGCACAAGGCATAGAGTCAATGTTGTGATAGCATGGTACAGTGTCAGATGCTTGCTGGACTTATCATGGTGGTCACTTCTTTAGGTATATAAATGTAGAATAGCTATGGTGTATACCTGAATAAATATAATATTGTATATCAGCTATATTTTAATAAAAATATTTTTAAAAGCCTTCAGGGTTGGCCTGTTCTCTGTCCTCCTTGTCTTGTAGGCGGCCACCTTCTCACTGTGTCCTCACATTGCTTTTTCTTTGTGTACACGTATCCCTGGTGTCTCTTTGTCCAAATTTCTCCTTATAAGGACATCAGGCCAAACTATTAAAACCCATTCTAAAAGCCTCATTTTAACTTTACCTCTCTAAAGCACTTATCTCCAAAAACAATCACACTTGGAGGTACTGGGGGCTAGGGCTTCAACACGTGAACTTAGGGGAGACACAGTTCATACCATAATGGTGGGAATTTCTAATGAAGAGACATTTAAATACAGACCTAGATGCCATGACAGATTAAGTCACAATACTATCTGGGACAAGAGAACAGCAAGGAAAAGCATGCTCATCATATTCTAGAAAGGGTAAATGAGGTGCGCACGGCTAGAAAAGGTAAGCAAAGAGAATATGGAAGATGACAGTGGTGGTGTTCATGGACCAGAGCGCATACAGTTTATAAGCCATGTTAAGTAAAGATCTTGAAATTGGAAGGAGAAATATTTGGAGGGTTTTGAGCAGGTAGGTGACATATTCTGATTTATATTCTAAAATAATTATTCTGGGTTCTGAGTGGGAAATAGAATGTACAAAGCATGAATGGAAGCAAGGAGACCAGTTAGGAGCCTATTGTTGTCCAGGGTTAAGAGGCTGGTGGCTTAAACCAGGGATTATAGGGAAAGCGGTGGTAAATCTATGTTCTCCAATCTTCTGGTTCCTATACTAGGGGTGCAGTCAGCTAAGTGACAACATAGAGGAAGAAGAAAGCTTACTCTTTTTCCCTTTAAGGACAGGAAGCCAAGTCAGGAGTGGGCTGTAGACCTGTCACAGAGTTAAAATGCAGACATTCTGCAAAGGACTGAAAATCTGGAATCTTGAAGAAAACCATCCTCACTCAATTCCCCAAAGGCCCATCAACCCCATTCAATTAATGGCGAGTCAGACAAGGAGCATAAGCCAGGCTTCCCACTGATTTATAGCAATCCTGGAGATTATGAAGCATAGCTGAATAAAAAGTTCCAGTCAGTTATCAATTAGCCATACTATTGAGCAGAAAGGTCTTTGACAACCTAAATACCTCACATTTGTTGCTGTTATATTAAAGAGGCTTCTCTATTCATTCAACGTATCTCTCCTGCCCTGTTTTGTCTATACCAATATATAAAATTGTCACTCAGGTGGGTAGAGAATGGTAAGTATCTCTTGCCAGTAAAAAATTCAACCTGAATAATTTTCCTGACACAATGTCAACATTCAGAGATCTTTAGACACACTCAATGTAATTTACAGTTGACTAGAACTTTCCAATTTTCAAAGTAGTTTAATAACTATTTTTTCCTATTTACCGCTCAGACCTTTGAGAGGGACCCTCAATGCCCTGTCCCTTTATTTCTATGAGTGTAATTCTTATCTAGAGTAAAATTCTTGGCCTTTCTGGAGGAATATGGATTATTTTGCTGAGCGCCATGGTCCTAGTCCAGCAGAGATAGTATTTAAAAATAGTACCCATTTGTGGTCTTGATCTCTTTGCTGCACTAGAGGTTCTGAGTCCCTAATTCTACTATAGCTAGTTGAGCAAATTTCTGCTTTTCAGCTTCCCCCTCCAATGGGGGCCCCAAGGTCTTGACTAGAAAGAGGGTAAGAAAGGCAGCCAGGAGGAAACCCAGTTACAGCCTCCGGCTCAGTTCTCCAAATAGCTTCCTCAGCAACCAGGGTGACACTCTCATCTCTACCTATCCTATCCCTGTCACTTGATTGATTGGTACCCAACACCCTGGACAATGCTCTTGAAACTTGGAGCTGCCTGTCAGATAAAGGCAAGAAAGATCACTAAAATTCAACCAAAAACAATTTTACTATCCAGAAAAAAAGAAAAATCAACCCTGAAAACTAAGAAGAAAAAAGTAAAAATAATTAAACTGGGTCGTACTTGAAGATCTTTTGAATTAGACAAGATGTTCAAACATCTTAAAAGCCAAAAATATGAAAGTGCACCTGAGTAGGAATGAAGATTTACTTGAGTGGCCACTAGAATTCTGTCAAGTATACTTTAGAAGGAATGAGAGCTGTAGGTGTCTTACTCCTTTAAGTTATGGAGCCCTTGTTACGGGTATAAATAGAGCCCAGGACTGGATACTGTCACCAACAAAAACCCAGTCCGTTTTAAGGGCAAAATCTTTCATTGTGCAACCTTACTTCTGGGAAAGGTATCTCCCAAATTATCTTAAAGTGATATAATTGTCTTATTAGTAGATAAGCATCTTTAACCAAGACAATGAAGAATTAACTATGAAAATGTATTTAAAAAATGACATTTTTAACATTTTTGCATTTAAGAAGAATTCTGCAATAGTTTAGTTTTATTTAAGTGTTGACCTGTTTTCTTGCACATGAGGCTTACAATTTAAATTTAAAATGCACAAGGGAATAATTAATTTAGACCATTAAAAACTGAAAATTTTCCAAATTCATATTCACAACATAGAAATATTGAAACTAACTCAAAGTCATCATAATTATAAGTTTAATTTATTAGATGAGAAGCTATTTAAGTACTTGGGAAGGTTTGATTTGTAAGTCAGACAGCTGATGTACTTCTAAATAAAACCAGATATATTAAATCCATAAATACAGTTTGAAATATCAAGGGAATTTAATTAAGTTGTTAAAACCCACACTGATTGTTAAATATGCTAAATATACAAACAATACAATATTATTTGTAAATAAACTTAAAAGATTAAGGACAAACTATATTTGAAATTTACAACTATAAAAAGTTAAGTATTAATATCTGAAACCAGAGTTACATTGCACAGAAAAACCAACCTCAAAGGTCACGTGACTTACATTAACGCATGCTGTGAAAGAGAAGGCTGTGACTTGTTGATCCTCATAGCCAACAGCAATAGGACTCCTTGATAAGGGTGGTCAGAGAATAGGATCTGGGGTCAGAGTCTGTCTGTTTTGTGATCCCGTACAAATTCCTTAGTTCTTGTGAGTCTGATTCTTCATCTATAAAAAGAGGCCAAATATCAAGACCTACCAACTAGATTGTTCTGAGGAGTAAATGAGATCAATGGATATAGAAGAGAACTTGCTAACAGTAAAATGATAAAATCACATTTACATGTGTGTGCGCACGTGCACACTCACACACACACACACACACACACCTCGTACTTATTACACAGGGTAATTCTTACAGATAAACTAAGGTACAAGAGTAAGAACTGACCAAGACAACACCGCTAAGATGAGCACAGTCAAAACAACGTATTTCATTTCATTTACAGTCTGTGCCATCACAGATACCCACCATTATGTTTCAGATGCCCTGCAGAGCAAATAATGCTCTGAATTTCAATCAGTGAAAGGCGAGAAGATCATGTTGATGATTTTGTCATTGCAAGCCCCTTTCTCCCAAAGTGTCATCCATGGACCACCTCATCATAAACATATGGTATCTTTAATAAAATTCCAGATTCCTAGATCCCTGCTCAGACCTAGTGGAGACAGAATCTCAGGCGATGGGGCCCATGAAGTTCATTCTAATAAGCTATGTAGATGAGTCTTAGGCATGTTTCAGTTTGAGAACTACCATTTCACATAGTTAGAACAGAACACTTTTAAGAAGCCACTAATCTATAGCCCCATGAAAGTATAGATATTATACATAAAGGATTTAACTGAGGATTTTATGTTCATTGTGGCCTCCTCCCCCTACTCAGGAGGAAGTTGCAGGCATTCTATAAATGTCTCCTGCAGCTACTCCTCAGCCTTCAGGGAACCCCAGATTCTTTCTGCCATCCTCCTTTCCATACATGTTGACTTTGTTCGCCATCGTTACTCTCTGTTGCCAGTTATACACTTCATTTCCTTGCCCCTTGTGATGGTGAGCAGGTGGACTTCCTAAATGGCTCTGTTTTGAGATTCTCCCTCTGCCCTCTCCACAGTGAATTTTGGCCCTTCCTGGATTCCATTCTCCACAGCCCAAGAGAGGATATCCATTCAACCCCTACATCTAGCCCACTTGCTCCCCCACTACAACTAGAAGTGCATTTGCACAGACTGATCTTTGGTCTACCTCTGTCCTCGGTTTGGGGGGGAGGGTGTTCTGACCCTCTAGCTGGGCATGCATATGCTTTGAAGCCCCATTAGTCAGAGTGTGGTCCGTGGACCAGCAACATCAAGGGGCTTGTTAGAACACAGAAATGAAGCTGCTCTCTAAAATCAGAATCGGCATCCTAACAAAATCCCCAGGTGGTCTTGGATGCACATGAAAGCTTGACAAGTACTGCTTTGAAATACTTTTGCATAGAACATTCATTCATATGAAGAGACCCTGCTGAATCTTCCAACTACTGGCAAGATCCTCATATCAACTATTTCAGATACTCACATGCAGGTTCCTGAAACTCCGCCCCAGAAAGTCTGCCTCGGTAGGTTGGGAATCAGTGCTTTCAGAACCAACACAGGTATATGCATGAGCCTCATGGGGAAGAAACACTGGACTGGAGAAAAAGGAACAAGGAATAACGCTGAAATTGCAGCTCCCCTCCCTGGTTCACGCAGAAACCAAGCTTGGAAGTAAAAATGGTGCGATTGATGCCAGTCCACGTCTTTGTCTGAGGAACTTGGAGTCTCCCATCAAGCATGTGCGTTATTTATAGAATTCTCAAATGAAGTTTTATTATTTTAAACCCAGTGGTAACTCTTTAAAGATTCTCTGTATCTGCAACAGCTCACAACTGTCTATATTGATGTTGTGTATATGTATGTTCAGAAATGCATTTCTGTAATTGATGCTTAAGTCCACAAATGCTAAAAAGCTGATAAGTATTTTGTTTTCTCCCTTTGTTTACCTGCCCACTGTGTATACACCAGCATATTAGGCTTTATTTGTCATGAGAAACTGACTTGTCTTTTTAGGAGTACACTGATGGGTAGGGGTTAAAGTATTACTTCTAAATAAATCGTAGGACATAAAAAATTGCATGGCTCTGAATCATATCAAAACAGTTACTCTGATAAATTTAAGATAAATTAAACAAAATATCAGTATTTTTTAGGATTAAAAATGAATGTCCACTTGTTCTTAAATTGTTTGGGAAGGAAAAGACAAACAAGCATATGATGTGTTTACTTCTGGAGCAACTAAGTATGACCAGGCTCAACTGTGTTTATTAATAGGCCAAGATACAGTTGAAGAAACTTAAGTCTTATTATTATAAGGGATATATTTAGAGACTGCCTTTGTAAAAAATAAATAAATAAAATTGCATTTAACACAAAACATGTGGACAATGCTTTTGAGTAGATAATAGACAAATTATTTATTAAGTATTTTGTTGAGGCATAACTTACCATAAAAGTCACCTATTTTAAGGTTATTTAACAGAAATTACTCAATTGTATAACCATCATCAAAATTGTGTTTTAGAACATTTCCATCACTACAATAAAATCCCTTGTGTTCATCTACAACTAATCCTTATTCCTCCTACTCCCAGCCTTGGCTACTACTAATTGAAGCCAAATTATTTTTCAAATACGTTTTTTGGGGAAATGATACTTACATGGGAGCAATCATCATGGAGCAGAATATAGAAAACACACACACAACAAAAAAACATTTTATCTACAAAATAATTGAAATGCTTAAACCCAGAATGCACCCTAATGTACCAAAACTAACAAATATTTGGTAATTTATAAGTTGACTAGTTACATTTAAACCTAAAACAGAATCTATGGGCTGGGAGCCAAACTTAGCAGGAATCACAATGACTGAAAAGACATTTATTAGTACAGTAAGTTCCCAGTTAACATCATGAATAGATTTCTCAACTTTACCTGAAATGACATATAACAAAGTCAACTTTACCATAGAATAATTGATACAAACAACAGTTAACTTACTAAACATCTCATCAACGTTATGACCAAACGATAGTGAACAAAACAATGTGATTCTAGGACTTGCTGTAATTAAAACCCAGATGGAGCACAGGCAGTTTGGTAAGTTTACCCAGAAAGGCAACCTGGACTCTGACGAAGTTTGTAACCTATTTCAAGGGGCTCTGAGAAACACTGAGAAGAGTATAAGGTCTTTTAAAACAAGAAATACCGGTACCTATTTTTTTATGACTTTATATGGTTCCATACATTGTCTATGCCGTTGGTTTACTTAGATGCTTGTTTTCTCCAATATTTATTTGCTTCACAGATATTTAAGTACTTACTGTGTGATAGGCACTGGGATAAAATGTTCAACAAAACAGACAATTTTCCAGCCTCACAGAGCTTCCAGGTTAATGTTATGTAATTTGAAGAGCTCATGCAAATAATCGAGAGAATCACCCCTCACCTCCCCCCTCCCCAAACACACACTGTAGAGTAAAATATCAGCCTTTGCACTTGACTAACAGTTAAGAGGGCATTGAAACTAGAGACCTAGCTCCATCAAATACTAATTCCTCTCATGTAAATGGTTGAGACTTTGGGGACCTTAAGATAAGAAGAATGGGGGAAGCCGGGATGGCTCAGTGAGTTAAGCGCTCACTTTGCAGTGCCAAGGACCAGGGATCGAATCCTGGCCCGTGCAGACCCATATGCTGAACTGGGAAGTTCCCCCAGTTCAGTTTTCTCTCTGTCTCTGCATCTCTCTCTCTCTCTGTCAAAAACAATTTAAAAAAAATTTTAAAAGATAAGAAGAATGTATTTTGCATGTGGAACAGATGTGTATCTTTGAGGACAGGAGGGTAGACTGTGGTAGACTGAATAATGACCCCCCACCCCCACCCCAAATATGTCCGTGCTCCAACTTGTGACTATGTTACCTTCCATGGCAATAGGGAACTGGCCGCTGGTTTACAAACCTTGAGGAAGGGGGGATGATCCTAGATTATCTGAGTGAGCCCAACCCAATCACATGAGTCCAAAAAGTGGAGAACCTTTCTCAGCTGTAGTCAGAGAGAGACAAGATGATAGACTAGAGTCAGAGACACACAATGTGCAGATTCGGCCCACCGTTGCTGGCTCTGAAGATCAAGGAAGAGAACCCTCAGCCAAGGACTGTGGATGGCCTCCTGAAGCCAGAGAAGGCAAGAAAGCATTCTCACACAGAGCCTCCAGAAAGGAAACCAGTGCTGTCAACACCCTCATTTTAGCCCCATGAGACTCATTTCAGATGTATGAGCTACTAATCTGTAAAATGATAAATCTGTGTTGTTTAAGACCTAAATTTAGTGTAATTTGTTATTAAAGCCATAACGAAACTAATATATCATATCAGCCAATTTTTAAACCTCTCCAAAGCAGATTGCCCTTACTTGTAAAAAGAGGATAATGGTACTAATAGAATTGTTGTAAGGATTTGATATGATAAATGTAGTGAGCATTGTGCCTGGTGCCTAAGGATTACTTAGAAATAGGCTCAAAACAGATCGACCAACAAGCTTTAAAAAGGAGGCTCAGGAAATACCTCTCTTCACAAGTCAGACGGTTTACATTTTGGCTCAGCACCTGGTACCAGCAAGATCTGCTGTATTTGTCTGTGTATAAGACACCCACCCCCATGTATAAGATGACCAGCAAGACATACCATATTTGTCTGTGCATAAGATATCCCATGTATAAAATGACCTCTACTTTTCTAAGACAACATTAAGAAATCAATACATGGGTTACTCCCATGTATAAGATGACCCCCAATTTCTGGTCTAACAATTTTAGACAAAAGTATCACCTTATACACAGTATGTGAGTAGGCAACCAGTGTCCTTTCTCTGGGCTGCCAATCTTTCAAACGAGAAATTTGAATTAGAAGATTTATGTCTAAGGGCACCTCCTGTTCTAACATGGATGAATAATATAAATGAGAAGCCATAAAACTTCTGCATTCAAGCATGAAGAAATGAGATTATTATAATAAAGTTTTATTTGATGTGCAGAATTCTGAAAGGCCCTCACCTTACCCAAAGGTTAGCAAATGGTAAGGCTTGAATTGGCTAGTTGCTTCCACAGCAGTTTCCCCGAGACTAGAAAAGAAAATATACAAGTACTGTATTTCATAAGGACTATGGAAGTAAAATCGTTGAAGCTCCATAATATCTGCCCATGGCCCTAGTGAACACATTCCCCTAGAGTTACGATCCCAGGCAAAGCCCTTCACAAAATAATCCCTGAACTTACTTGAGACATTCATCTGGCACTTAGAGCAAAGAGATAAAAAGCCCTTTTCTACTACTATTTGGAAGCAGCTGCCAAATGTCAAAATACCTTTAACTGTTTTCTGGTGTGGTCCTAAGCTTAACTAAAGGAGTTATTAGGAAAAGCAATGAGTAAATGAGAGGGAGTTTGGGTGGAAGGAAAATCTGCGTCCCTGGTAGTTTCCTGGAATATTTCTGTTCAGCTTGTCAGAGGACAAATAAGCACGTGTTCCTTGCCAGGTTGTATCAGTCCCACAGCCTGAAGCAATGGCCAAGTCTGAGTGGAAATGACAGCTTCCCCGCAGTGCACCAGCCTGTGCTGGGACCTTAGGGTTTTCCCAGGATGAGTGAGCTTGAGAACTTCCGGCTGCTGGAGTGGGGGGCGTTCTGCAGAGGGTGGGTGTCTGGCCTTCGAGGGCCCTCTGTATGTGACCTGGACTGGTGCTGAAGGCCCCTCTGTGAGGTCCAACCTGCAGTGAACTGGTCGCTATCCCGCCGAGCAGAGGGGACGACTGGGTGTTACCCCTGTCACCTTTCTGACATGTCTCCCCTCTCTGTCTCCAGAGAGTCCTGGGCTGGGGTCTCCGCAGGGCTGCTCTTGGCAGTCAGGAAACTGAGTTCTTTAGTTTAGGAATTTGCTTATTCCCTAGGTTGGAAATACTTAACTTTGCTTCTTGTCTTAGAAAAACAAAACAAAAAATAACTTGGGTGTTAATGAAAATCACATGAAAACTGAGAGAAAAGGGGTGTTCTTATTCTTACACACAACTCTTGGGAATGTAAATATGTAAAAATTATTTGATGGTCAAGCTGATAAAACCAGTTTTATAAATATTTTTAGCCCCATGATCCCATTTCTAGTAAAGTATCGTATCCTAAGGAAGTAATCATAATAAGTGTATTAAGTTATACATAAAAAGTATTCATTTAGGGAAGCTGGGATGGCTCAGCGGGTTAAGCGCTCGCTTTGCAACCCCGGAGCCCGAGGATCGAATCCCGGGCCCGGCCCATGTGGACCCACATGCTGAACTGGGGAGTGCCCCCAGTTCAGTTCTTGCCGGGGCCTATGCGGGAGGCTCCCGGCCCTGTTCCTGCCCTGCACAGCCCTGTGCCCACCTGTGAAGTGAAACTATGTGGAAAACTAATGCTGTCAACTATGGAGACTGCTCTGGGCCCTCCCCCTTCTCTCTGTCTCTCTCTGTCTCTTTCTCTGTCAAATAACAATAGAAATAAATCTTTAAAAAAAAACAAAAAAAAAGGTAAGCAGAAAACTGGAAACAAGGGAGAATTGCCCAACGTGGGCTGGATGACAGGACGGAGCTGTTCTGCATTATGAAGTCCAGGCCCAGTGAGACAAAGACGAACACACGGGGTGGGCTGGACAGGAGTGAAGTCAGGAGAGTTCATTATGATCCAGGGCCAGGATATTAGGACATCACACTAAAGGTAACATGGTTCCACACATGAGTTCATTACTCTGAAAATTTAAGAAAAAAGAGAATCCATGGAACAGCATGGGTTTCATGGTGAGCAGAAGAAAAACAATCAAGTTTGAAAGTCAAGATTTTGATACAAATAGTCTGGGCAGTTTCATTTGACAGTGTTTGTTTATACCAGCACTCCTTTCGGAAACACTTAGGCCCTCTTTACATCCCCACAAGTGCATCTGCAACACTTTTAAAAGGTAAGCACATTGGTTCTGGAGCTTAACAGACACCATCTTATAAGATACTGGGAGAAGGCATTCCAACTTGTCAAACAAGAAGGGTACAGATGCAAACAGATGTTGGGGTGCAGCATAAAAGAAGGTGCAAGAAAATGTAACTTATTGAAAGCATTCCATTAGCCACAACTGTAACCAAAGCAATATGAACATCACTTTTCTGTTTATATCTAAATAGGGAAAATATGAATCAAAATAGATGTGTGAGATGGAGGAGAGGATGATAGTAGGCGGGGAGTAGAAATGTAATCAATTGATTAAAAACACAAAGAATTCACTGAAAAAAAAAAATATTTTTATGCCATGATGTCAATGAAATATAGAATTGTGAATGGCATACCCTTTTTCCCTATATCTTTAAAGTCTTTAAAATCTCCACTCTTATCTTCTACTGCCCTTCTCTCTCACCTAAATATGTCACTGTATATTTTATATGTATATATTGCTTAGTCTGAGGTCTTAGTGCTAGAGTAGGTAGAGAGAATGAGGTTTATAGTTCCTCAGTACCACCAGCTCAGTCATTATTCAGAGGTATCAACTGGGATATATCCTACTGTTGAGATATAATAGGTTTTGAAAACACAGTAACATTCAATGACCAAACAGCTGGGATGTTTTAAAACAGGGGATAAAAATATCTACTACTTCCTTCTAAGGGACTCAGAGCTGTATATGTTGCCATATATTCTTAGTATCAGAACTTGAAACTACTTCACTGACTCAAAGTCCCAAAGACATTCAGAATATATTTCATAGAAGCAAAACGAGTTAAGTTCCAGTTGATAGAGACCTCCTACATCAAACTCTCATAGTTCAGAAGGCAAAGTAATGAACATATTTGTGCAGACTTTAATAAGTCCATAGGGTTTAAGATCTCTCCAAAATTTCTCAAAGAAATTTTAGTAGCTGACATTTTAGTACCTGCCAATTATACTTTCTTTGGAAGAGAAAAAAGACTGATCCCAGAATGTCAGTTTTCTCCAGTTCATATTATACCATCTCAGTACCTTAAGATTTTCTTCAATTTCTCATACCCAGTTTATTTTTAAACGATTAAAACAACTTTCAATATGTCTTTGTTCATGTTTATTTTGAAATTAAAAGCTGGGTTTTTGTTTTGTTTTAAAAAAAAATATATATATATATATATTTTTGACGAGAGAGAGAGAGAGAGAGAGAGAGAGAGAGAGAGAGAGAGAGAGAGATACAGAGAGAGAACTGAACTGGGGGAGCTCCCAGTTCAGCATATGGGTCCGCACGGGCCGGGGCCGGCATTCGATCCCTGGTCCCCGGCGCTGCAAAGTGAGCGCTTAACCCACTGAGCCATCCCGGCTTCCCTAAAAGCTGTTTTTAAATGCTGACAAAGACACTGGTTTGCTGCTGGTAGCAGTTTAGATATGCATACACAGCCCACTTCTGGTCATGAGACTGTTACCTCCGTCCTCCCAAATCTTGGATGTAGAAACTCCACTTCTCTTAGACAGACACTGGCTTAGGGACTGTATCTGCAATATTTGCATGAGATAAAATCCCCCAAATGCCAATTTAAGACCTGGTTTCACACTGAAAATGTGAGGTCTGGGGACCAGATACAAGTAAACAACAAACTACCAGGAAAATAAAGATGGTCCTCAAGAAAGAGAAGATGTATGGAAAGCAAAGTAAAATGAAAACACAACAGCCAAAACCATAATAAGCTTGTAAATAGAGTGAAGAAAACTAACAGTATGAACGATAGTCATCAAAATCACCAATTTGAAAATAAATTTACTTCAGATGAAACTAGATTTTTGGAATAGTCTAAAAAAATTTTAGATAGATCTATCTAAGAATCTTAAATTCATACACTAATGTCTTTGTTAGCAAAAGCTTGTCCTTTTATCTGGAAAGGAGAGCAAGAGAGGAGTGAGATAGGAGATGTGGAGAGGAGAGAAAAAAGGAGAGAAAAGATTAGGAGGAAATGTCCCACAGCCAATACATTTCTAGCTTGATGGCAAGTAGTCATTCCTGATTCTTATGCAGTTGAATGCTTTTACCTCTTTTTGCCAGAGAGAGTTCTGAAATAAAAATGTCTGCCATATATAATTGTAACAAAAAAAGCGTAAGTTCTGAATTTATAGATACTGGGCATCATTATTTCATTGCACACACAGGACTTTGCGTTCAAGGAGAAACATTCCTCTAAGAAGCTGAAGGCATTTTAGAAAATCTAATTCCAATCAACTACTATATTAGACATAATAATAAATCATTATTACGAGAGTATTCTCAGTGGGCACATAGAAATTGTTTAAAACTCTAGTAATAGCTCTATGTACTTCTTTTTCCTTGACTCCTCCAACAAAGCCCTCTTTAACATTATTGAGTAAATAATTTCTGTAGGAAGCCATGAGAGCTCTTTGTTTAAAGGAAAGAGAAATTCGACCTTCTTTAGACTTCCTGCTCCTTGGTTTTCAGAAGTCTTGGATAAAGCAAAGTGCCAAGCCTCTAAATAGACAACACGAGGAACATAGTTTTAAAAGCAAAAGTGACTATACCAAATAGCACACGCACACGCACACACACTCGCACACACGCACACACACACATCCATTTTTTTGTGTTCTTCACTCTATTCTGCGCCCAGGAGGTCAGCCACCAGGATGCGTCTTTGACCCCCTTTCCTCCCAGCTTCCTGTTGAGTTCAGCCGTGGGGAAGGGGCACAGGCTGGTCTCTGAGGGCAGGAGCAGAGGTATTTACCTCCCTGTTCCCTCCTTACCGAGCCAGAGTTCAGGTGTGGCTCCTCTCCCCACAGCCACAGCTCTTACCCAGTGGCCCTGTCCTTAGTTTCAGTTCTTGTGGCATTTTAGTAGCCTGTCTCTCTCCTCCACCCCTCGGACTGAAGGTGATGCTGCCTTCTCACTATTGTTGGTACCCAGCCATCAGTGTCACCATTATTAGCATCTGTGACACTGCCCACTCCTAGTAATGGGTCGCCCTTCACTTACTCCTTCAAGCGGGCCCTCTGTTTCTTGCCTTCCTCTAAGAGTGACTTGAAGGCTTTGATCTAAGAGAAGCTATTACTACTGGGCCCTGGGGGTGCTTGAGATCAAGCTTTTCTCTTCCAAAGGGGGGGGGGGGAGAAATTCTCAATGTGCAGATGTCAACAAGGTTGATGTCTACTCCAGAGAAAAAAGGGTTTGCAGTCTTGAAATCTACCCCAGGGTCCTAGGATCATATCTGGCCCAAACCCATGAGGACCCATATGCTGAACTGGGGTGTGCCCCGTTTGGTTCTTGCCGGGCAAGCTTCCCATGTGGGAGATGCCAGGTTGGGCTCTTGCCCTGGGTGTGCTTCCCATGTAGAAGGCCCCCAGCTCAAGGGGCTTGCCTCCCATGCTGGAGGTTCCAGGCTGGGTTCCTGCCCTGAGCAGACCCTCACCCACCTGTGGAACGAAACTGTATTGAAAACTAATGTACAACTATGAAGATTGCTCTGGACTCTCCCGCTTCTCTCTATCTGTGTGTGTGTGTGTGTGTGTGTGTGTGTGTGTGTGTGTGTGTCTTTCTGTCTGTCTCTTTTTCAAAAACAATAAAAATAAATCTTAAAAAAAATATCTATGTGTGGCTGTGGGTATGGGGAGGGGGTGTGGAGAGAATTGGCATGAGCCTCTGCAGAAGCCCTGGAGGATGGGCTGGTGCATCCAGTGTGCAAAGGGAAGGAGAAAGAACAAAGTAGGGGACGGAAAGTGCTATGGGGAGCTTATCAGAGCCAGAAAGCAAAGCCTAGAAACCATGCTGGCAACCTTACCTGCAGGGGGAAGTCTGCAAGTCCCCACTACACACTTTGCAGGGGCAGAGACCCTGCAAGAGGAGGGAGCTGATTCACTCTGAGATCACTGAACACAAGGATGGGGTCACCTAAGCAGACAGATGGGAGGGTGAAACAAGTGTGGTCATCCCCTCCTGGTTGAAAAACTGATCATTCCTTAGAGATGAGAAAGAACAAACTTGAACTCAATGTGACCTTATACAGTTCACTTAGAGGTGAAATGTCAGACATCTGTAATTGGTGAAATAATTTCATTTACATGGTGGACAAATCTAATTATAATGTGATCTGTAATATCCTGAGTACGCCCTTCTTAAGCTGTGTGGTTGGTCTTAATATCTCTCTTTTTAGAACTCAGAGAAGCTACACTTTTGTATCTAAACTTATTCAATGTCAGGTGGTGGATCTGGCCAACCATCTGTTGTTTATTTAATGGATGCCCAGGTGGAGAGAGACTCTACTCCGCCCACATGCCAGAGAAAGGTGAGAGATACAGAACTTATCTCTGAATACAGAGAGTTATACTTTCAGGCAAAGGAGAGAGAGAAACAGAAAATTGTGAAAATTTAGAGAAGAAAGAAGTCACCGATATTTCTTGTGCCAATTTCCTTCACCTGGTATTTTATAGATGAGGAAATTGATGTCTTAGAAGGATTAAGGTCTTACCCACACTTACAAGGTCAGCACTAGACTACAGCTCCCTGTATTCCCAGAATGCTCCTGTCCCGATAGAATAAACAGGCAGGATCACGTCTAATTCTCAGGGCCCACCCTACTGGAGAGTTGGCAGGTTCTCCAGCTCTTGCAAATAGGGAGAGCTCTGCGATAGGGAAGGTGTTCGCCTTTCTTCAGGTTGCATTGAAGCGTGGATACGTTGTTAACGTTCCAACAGGAAATATGTCTTTTTCTCACCAAGAAAAAAGAAATCACAAGTTTATTGCAAAGTCACCAACAGACCTTCTTTAGGATTTTTACACAAGAAAATGTATCAAAAGTCTAGGGTCAAACCTGGCCCCTTCCTTGAGGCCACTTGGTTGGCTTGTGGGCTTGTGAGTAGTTTGGCTGGAGGACTAGATATTACTCTGTGAATCAAGATGACGTTTAATGGAGCACATTCTTGTTTCACAGAAACAGGTTCCAAAAGAGCCATTCAGAAGGGAAGCCATTATCACTGGAATGTTTACAAATCAATTTCCCCACAGTTACTTCCCTGGACCTCCCTTGCCATCTGTGTCACTTCCATGCAGACTCCCTTGTCCCAGAACTTTGGAAGAGATGGCATCTGCTCCATGTGCTCTGTGTGCTGGGACCACTGAAAACAACAGATAGACTGAGCTATTCATATAGGACATAATGGCTTCTAACTGATAACATTTGTGCTGGAGATTCCCAGGTTTTCCTTAAACAGAAAGAACAATTTTAGAGAGAGATACACCTCTTTATATTCACCAGTTAAGCACAAAATCCAAAATCTGTAAATTGTCTGCTGTGCTACTGATAAAATTGGCTACTTGAACCAGGGATCTGTCAGGACCAAAAGAGTGAGGTAATGGCAGTGAGAGAACAGGTTGTACTGATGGATCAAATACCCAGGTAGACCCTTGGGGTTGGATAAAGGCCTGCTGGGACCTGAGAAGAATGAGGCTATGTCACAGGGAAATAAGTTCAAAAGTAGATCTAAAATGCAGAAATGTGCCCATAGGAAAGGGGGAAGACAGATTCTAGTATAGGTAGAAAAAATTCCAAACTAAGAGTCTAATATCTAGTCAATAGCTCTAGGGGGTCATGGTCAGGGATTGTGGGAAGCACAAAAGGATCATGAGTAACTTTATAAAAAGAGAGCAACAGGTGGAAGAAAATTGATTACAACGAAGTTCAATACTTCGCACCTTCCTGGCAAGGAAAGAGTGATATTAATTTCCTACTGAAGAAAATTTACTTTAGTAGCCAATTTCTTTGCCTACTTCTGTGTGTCTAAGGTTGTTCAAACAGGTATTGATTATTTGATTGCATAGATTAGCAAACCAAGATCCATGAGGCAAAGCAATTTACTTGGGGCCACCCAGCTAAATAATGGCTCCTCTTTAAGTAGATCCTGGGTCTCCTAACAGCACGAAGGCAGAAAGAGCAGAGGATTAAAAGGTTTTTTTTAATGTTCCTAATTCTATTGCTTGTTAGCTCCTTCATCTCCCTGATTTCCTCACGTATAAAATGGAGCTTAATAACAATTATGTCAGAGGACTGTTTAAGAATTAGAGTAGATAAAACAATATGCATGAGCTATAAAGCAAAATGTTACACAAATATAATGTATGGCTACGTCTACCTCACTGTCATACTTCCATAAGACTTTAGTAAACAAAATGAACAGTTGCAACCTTTCATGGTACATCAGGTAGTTGGTTATACCAGGAATTCCCACACATGCCATAAACTTCAACACAATTTCTTTCCTTCCATTCAAAAGGGAACTATTAGACATCATCAAATAGAACATATTGACCACCTACTATGCATAGCCACATCACATGCTACATAACTTCAGGCATCTGACCCAAATGATACCCTTCTTACGAACAGCCAGAATATGGCCACTGCAGAAAACTGAGTGATGACAGCATAGCACTTTATCTCAACAAGAAATTTGACCCCAGAAGTCTCTGAACATTTCTCAGATTGGTGAGAACCAGCTTTTTTTAGAACCTCCCCCTGAGGCTCAGATTAGTAATTCTCATCAATGCTCATTAAACAGAGATCTATGACATCGCCCATACGTACGACAGGGTGTCTGTCAAGTTGCTAAAGGCTTAAACAAGGGATCTCAGTAGTTCATATCTAGAGCTTAACAGACTCTAATTTTTTTAAATATTTTCCCCAAGCCACATCATCACCACCATTACTATTCATCACAGGCATCATAATATTGTTCATTCTTTTGTATGAGGAATTTACATATTTCTAGTCATCCAGGAGCAAAAAATGAAGAGTGGTTTTGGTGTATAGCAAAATGGCTTTATTACCAGCTTGAGGATTAAAACACCAGTTTGTCTAGCCTTTTCTCGTGGCTTTGTAGAATGGAGAAATTTCAACAATAGGCACTTAAAAAAACTTGTTTTAAAGATCAAAAAATTAATTGAATACCATGTGCAAACAGGAAAAGATCAAATTTATACCAGTTTCCCATTCTTTTATTCTGAACTGGAGGACATTTTTGAGCACTGAGCATTTATCTCATCATGTGTTGAAAACCGAGGTGATATTTATTATCCCCTGACCTGATCTGATGGCTGCTGTGCCTTCCCCCCATATTTTAGGATGCTGATGCCCAAAGTAAAACCATGAGGGGTCTACCTGTGCCCCTATTGTCACATGAACAAGTGGGACCCTGACTTATCCTCTCATCATATTCCTGCTCCCACTCCCTGCTCCTACTTTGTTTGTCTCTCTCTGGATTATTTCTTTTCAAGTCTCAGTCAGAAGGGGGTGAACCAATTAGATGGGCTCCACTATTCCTTCTTGCCCCAGGAGACAGCTTGCTTCTAGTCATTGTGCAAACAGAACATTCCCTTGGTCAGGTCTTAGAAACCACCATAAAATTATCTCTAAGTTATTGTACATTTTAAACCAAATAGACTTAGAACATAACCCTAAGCATAAGCAATATAACTTTTAATTAACTTCCAAGGGGACATAATCCTAACAACAATCTATAGAAATTTTTCTTGCAGAGGATTTTAAGGGCTTTCCTTCTCCCTACTGACCCTTACCCTGGGAGATAATAACAAATAAAGTTGTGTAAAACCCTCCAAGCAGAAACAAAACAAAAATAAAAAACAATGTACTGAATTAGCCAAATTCCTAGCCCTCTGTTGTGAGTCTATGCACATATCAGAGCATAACTGCAAATGCCCATGAAGCATTCAGACAATGACAGGAGGCAATGGACACAAGATAGAGGGGAGGTTTCCCCACCCTTATCTCTGATAGGAATTTCTCAACAGGAAACAAGCCAGGGGACTCAGGGCTGCTGCAGCATCTCAGACTGGACCCTGAACAAAGGCACCTATGTTGGGGAGAGGGGCTGAAATCAAAGTTAAGAGCTGCCTACCTTAAGCCCAGAAAAAATCTCTTTTTAAATTGACTCAAAGACTCATCCTCTTGGTAAAACTCATGTCCATAGAGCTGCCAGGCTGTCCTCATTTAGAACCTAGAGGGTATTTGACCTGACAGGACCAAAGGCTCCCAGCCTCCCTGCCAGACATGACCCCGCTCAGCTCAGCTACCTCCTCTGATAAGCTTTTCCCAAGAAAGGAGAAAAGGAGGGAGGGAAGGGGAGGAATGGTGAGAGGAGTGGAGAGGAGGGGAGTGGAGGAAAAATTTTGCTCAAAACTAGTAAAGATCAGGTCCAGCTACATGCAGCCCACCACAGCTTCCTGGAACGCATCACCTTATTATTTCTTTCTTTTTTTTTTCAAATTGATTTATTAAATTTATTGAACTGAAATCAGTTAGCAAGATTACATAGGTTTCAAGTGTACAAATCTATAATATATCATCTCCGTGTTACAATGTGTGCTCACCAGAGTCAGTTCTCTTTCCATCACCATATAGTTGAACCCCACCCCTTCCCCTACAACCCATCTTCCCTCTTACCCTCTGGTAACCACTAAATTTTTGTCTGTGACCGTGAGTTTCTGTTTCCTTATGTGTTTTATTTGTTCCTTTGTTGCTTTCAGTTTTATATTCCACATACAAATGAGGTCATATGGTTCTTAACTTTTTCTGTCTGATTTATTTCACTTGGCATGATAATCTCAAGATCAATCCACATTGTCACCAATGGCAGTATTTCATCTTTTCTTATGGCTAATATTCTATTGTGTACTTGTATGTTTTTTACTCATTCATTGAAAATTATCGATAGATAGATAGTTAGATAGATGGGTTTATTTCTGGGTTTTCAATTCTATTCCATTGGTCTGTGTGTCTGTTTTTATCTCTGATGAACATAGATGCAAAAATCCTAAACAAAATACTAGCAAATAGACTATAACAATGCATTAAAAAGATTATATACCAAGAGAAAGTGGGATTTATTCCAGGGGCAGAAGGATGGTTCAACATGTGCAAATCAATCGATGTGATACACCATATAAACAAAATAAAAGATAAAAACCATATTATTATATTAACAGATGCAGAAAAAGCATTCAACAAGACAGAGCATTCATTTATGATCAAAACACTGAATAAAATGTGTATAAAAGTAAAGTACCTCAACATAATTAAGGCCATATATGACAAAACCTCAGCCAATATCATACGGAATGGTGAGAAACTGAAACCTTTTTTTCTAAAATCAGAAACAAGACAGGAAAATCCCCTGTTATCACTGTTATTCAACAAATGTAGTACTGAATGTTCTAGTCAGAGCAATCAAGCAAGAGAAAGAAGAAGGAAAAAAAAAAAAAGGCACCCAGATTGGGAGTGAAGAAGTAAAATTGTCACTTTTTGCAGATGACATAATTCTTTTCTTTTTTTAAGATTTATCTTATTTATTTTTAACAGAGAGAAACAGAAACAGAGAGAGAGAGAGAAGGGGGAGGGCCCAGAGCAGTCTCCATAGTTGACATTAGGTTTCCATATAGTTTCACTCCACAGGTGGGCACAAGGCTGCACAGGGCAGGAACTGGGCCGAGAGCCTTCCACATAGCTCCCGTCAAGAACTGAACTGGGGGCACACCCCAGTTCAGCATGTGGGTCCACATGGGCCGGGGTTGGGATTCGATCGTTGGTTCCCCGGGCTTCAAAGCGAGCGCTTAACCCGCTGAGCCATCTCAGCTTTCCCCAACATAATTCTTTATATAGATATGGATAAGAAAAAAAAAAGCAATACCTTTTACAATTACAAAAAAAAAAAAAAAGAATAAAATGCCTAGGAATAAACTTACCTCTCAAGAACCCTGTTGCAACCCTTCCAAGCACCATGGAGCAAAATGGGGGCAGTGTGGGAAAAAGAGAATATAAGGGACTGCTTTATCCTGAAAGAGCATGAGCCATAGCTGGCACCATAGAGAGATGTGATAGGCCAGGGCATGGGAAGGAGAGTGGGGTCCCACATTGTGACCACTTGATAGTGACTCAAGATCCTTAACTTTGACACAGGCCCCTTTATTGGAAGCCATCAATTTCATTGGAGTATGGCTATCCATGCTTAAAATGTCCTCCACTTTCCGCTAAAGTGATAACTCTGGAATGAAACACTCTGCTGAGAAAGATACTCGAACATCTTAGTCCAAGAGGTTCTTTTCCTTGTATTTGCTAGCTTTTTAACATGTAGATTCTCAACTAACTTGGCCTGAATTTCTGTTTATAGCAGTTGCTGGCTCTTATAGATGAGGAACTAATAATACCTACAGAGGAAGTGATTTGCTCAAGATGACAGAGCGGGTGAGCAGCAAAATGTGAACTGGGACCCTGTGCTCCTAACCACTATGCAGTCCTTTCCACTACAGTGTGGTATCACTGAAGGGGAATAAAGTATTCAATTCTGCAGAAGTAGCTTTTCTCCCAAGTAACTTAACAGCAATAATGTTTTCTGTTACTACTAGACATAAATACTATTCAGGTAGCTCCTTTGTTCATTTTCATTTTCCCTATGAACATATTCAGGTCATTATCTTCCAGATCACATGCTGATATGTAGTAAAATGCTGTAGGTATACCTTTATTCTGACATGTTTTGTAGAAGGCAATTTACATACTTAGAACAGCCAGATGGTCTCAATTTGGGGGGACAGACTTATCTCAAGTATTCAGACATTACATCCTTGCATTTTATATCTATTTCCATATAACTGTTTTCTGTCCATAACGACGATTTATTACCATGATTGGTAAGTAGGTTTAAGTTTATATCTTCACAAAACTTTTCAAGTAAACCATTTCACAAATCAGGAAAATGATCCTTTGTTAGACAATGCATTCAAATTTGTGACTTGGGGAAATGATCAATAATATCACTCAATCTTGATTTCTCCTCTATTTTCAAATACAATTTAAGCCTTCCTTTTACAAATTAATCATTGTGCTTCCAAAATCTGAAAAAGAACAAAATGCTGTGAAAATGGAAGTTTGCAAAGAAACTGATAGTACTGTGTATTTCTACTGTAGTTTCGTGGAAGGCAAGGAAGAACAAGGAAGAACTCGATAAGAATTCACCTTAGTATCACTACTGCTCATCAGAATCAAGGCTACCAAAGCTTAGGTAGGTAGTTCCAAGAGGTCAGCAGAAATTGTTTATAACCATGCTTATCAATAGATCTATCACATTTCTCACTACTCTTCTTGTTACAGCTTCTGCAGCAATTAAGATTAGGTACAGCTACCTAAACGGTGGGGGGACACAATACCACACAACATATCAAATAATATTTCAAACAAAATAATAGTGGTTTAAACAAGTAATTTTTAAAAAATATATTACAGAAATTAAGAACTGAGTGTTAAGTTTAAGACCAAATTAGCAAAGAGAGAAAATCAACCAAAATATAAAAGATTTAAACAACACAGTTAACATCAATGACTTAATTGACAGAATTCTGTCCCCAGTGCCTGCAGTGTAAACATTTGTTGCAAATGTCAATGGAACATTTTATTAAAATGTCCATATGCTAATCTATAAAGCGAGCCTCAACAATTTCAAAAATTAAAATTATTCAGTGTATGTTTTCTCACCTCAATTAGAAAATTGCAGTAGAAATCAATAATAAAGTACAAAGAAAAATCCTTAGATTTCTGGCAATTAAGTAATACACTTTTAAATAATTCATGGGTTAAAAAATAAATCACAAAAAAATAATAAAATTATTTTTATATAGATGACACTAAAAACTACAAAATACAAAAACCTGTGGGATGCCAAAATTTATAGCTTTAATTGCATATATTGGAAAGGACAAAAAACTGAAAATCAATAATATAAGCATCCTTCTCTAGTAGTTAGAAAAAGGACAGAAATTAAATCCAAAGATAGTAGAGGAAAAAAATAATACAGATAACAGCAGAAATTAGTCAAATATAAAACAAAAAGAATAGAAAAATAAAACCAAAAGATGATTCTTTTAAAGGACTAATTAGATAAACCCTTGGCAAGATGGACCAATAAAAGAGAGAGAAGACACAACTAACCAATATGGGAATGAAACAGGGCACAGAATTACAGTTTGAACAGAAATTAAAAAGATAAAAAGATTTAAAATAATTTTATGCAAAAAAAAATTTGTAAATTTAGAAGAAATGAGCAAGTTCCTGAGAAAACACAACTTTGCCAAACTTGTGTTGGAAAAAATCAGAAAATCTCAGTGATCCTATGCCTAGCTGATTCTGGGTAGTGAGCACATAATGCAATTCACAGATGATGTAATGTAGAGTTGTACACCTGAAAACTATGTAATTGTTACCAACCAATGTCACCTCAATAAATTTAATAATATAAATAAAAATAAATAATCTATCATTTCAAACATTTCCCCAAAAAATAAAAGAAAAATTTTCTGAACAGATGTCTTTATTGTTGAATTTTTTTAAAACACTTATAAAGACATTTTTTTAAATAATCTTATACAAGTTCTCTCAGAGGTTAGTGCAAGAGGAAATACTTTCGAACTCATTTCATGAGACCAATATAACTTTGATACCAAACACTAACAAAGAAATTATAAGAAAGTCGTGAATAGCTTAATGGTGGGGATACATTCTGAGAAATGTATGGTTGCCATGGGAACATCAGAGAGTGCACTTTCACGGATCTAGATGGTATAGATTACAACTGTAATTGTATGCACCATACCCCTTTTGTTTACATTAGGTTTGTTTACATCATCATTCCCACAAACATGTGAGTAATGCATTGCACTGCATTACAGTGGCTATGACATCACCAGGCAATAAAAATTTTTCAGCTCTGTTATAATCTTATGGGACCACTGTCATGTATGAGGTTGACTAAAATGTCATTATGCAGCACATGACTGGAGAGGAAAATCAAGGCTTCTCACTTAAAAACTTTAAATGGAAAATTTTAAACAAAATATTAGCAGTCTAAATCCAACAATAAACAGAGAGAGAGAAAGTTATACTTACTATAGTAATCAAAATTGATATAACTCCTAAAAATAAACCAAAGCTTGACAAATGGTCCTAGGACAATTAGATATCCACCCACACTATACACAAAATTCAACTCAAAGGGGATTATAGACCTAATGTAAAAATCTAAAACTATAAAATTCTTGGAAGACAACATAGTAGTAAATCTTTGTAGAATTGGCCATTGATTTCTTTGATATACTCATAAAACCAAAAGTACAAGTGAAAAGAGAAAAAAAATCAATAAACTGGACTATAGCAAAATTGAAAACTTTTGTCCTGTAAACTACACCATCAAGAGTGAAAACACAATCCACAGAATGGAAGAAAAATTTTGCAAATCATATATCTGATAAAGGACTTGCATCTAAGCTATATATTTATTAATTTAAAAAAAAACTATTTTAACCCATAATGAAAGGATAGATAATCCAATTTAAAATGGGCAAAAATTCCAACTAGACATGTCTTCAAAGACTGTGTTCCATGTGACCCTCACAGAAGCACCCTGCCTGGTGGAAATGACCTTCACTTAGGTCCAGACAAAAATGGTCATGGCCTTGAATTTGAGGCTGAATCATGCAATGCTCTAACAAACTCATAAGACTACTTCCCTCTAGGGAGGGTCCTGGGAGCTCAGCAAGTCCAAAGAATCCCAGATATCAGGATGGACCTCCAAAGTCATCTCTTCTACCCTTTCAGAAGGTAAAGCTGAGACACAGGGAGAGAAAAAAACTTCATGAGAGTCATAAGCCCACCCATCACTGGTGCTACATTACAATTGTCTTCTTCCCTTGGACTCATTTTCCATTTCGAATGAGCCAAAGTCATTTTGAACTTGCAGAACTATAGGGCAGTGTATTCAACTTATATCAGTGGTTTAAAGAAATAGCCTGCTTGATGTTTTATGTTTCAATTTTCTGTGCACTCATAAAAGTGCATCACTGCAGAGAGGTTCTATATTGCTGTATGGGGGCATAATATAGATTTGTAGTCTGTGAGGGAAATACCAAGATTCTTTGGCACAGAAAACCCCAGAAATTAAAATACTATCAAGCAAATCAAACAAAGAAAAAAACTTTCCAACCAAACAAATTGAGACATTCCTTGATTTATATATTTTTGTCTAATTCTTTAACCCAGGACATTGGGAATATACTAATGTAAACTTGTACCATTCCATGTCCTGCTCTCATAGACTTGGTAGTGCTTTCTAGGATCATAAAATTGTGGGCTTAAATTTGCAGACTGGTATTCCTGCATCTGGAGATTTTCTACGCTTAGAACCTGTTCTGGCAAAATGTAGTGGGTAGTTCCTGACTGAGTGGAGAGTGGTGGCCAAGATTCATTCTGCTTCTGTGTCTACTGCAGTTTCTCGACCTCAGCACCATTGACTAGATAGTAGACTAGATCATTCTTTGCCATAAGGGCTAACCTGCGTAGGATATTTGGCAATATTTCTGGCCTCTAACCACCCAATGACAAGTAGCTGTTGTGTCGACCAAAAATGTCTCCAGGGGAAGCCAGGATGGCTCAAACACTTGCTTTGCAGCCCCAGGGACCCAGGATTGAATCCTAGGTCCAGCCCATGGGGACTCATATGCTGAACTGGGGTATTCTACCCATGCAGGAGGCCCCCAGTTCAGTTCTCACCACCCAGTTTCGCCTCTGGCTCAAGGCACTGCATGGGAGGCCCCCAGCCAAGTTCCCTCCCTGTGTGGCCTCTGCCCACCTGTGTAGAACAAAATCATGTCAAGAACTGATGACATACAACCGTGGAGACTACTCTGGGCCCTCCCCTTTCTGTCTCTTTCTGTCTCTGTTTCTCTCTGTCTCTGTCAAAACAATAATGTAAAATTTAAAAAATCTCCAGACATTGTTCAACACCCTGTAGGGACAAAGGCACCCAGGGGTGAGATTCCTGATCTATCATTTGAGCATAATTTGAGATGTGACTGATTTTTTACCCAGGAGGTAACCAACTGACATTGACAGAGACAGTAATGGAATAAACTTTAAGAGCTGCCATCTGCTTAGTGCCTACTGTATGAAAAGCTGCATAAAAGGTGCCCTATCTACATTATCTCATTCTCTTTCCCTGATACCCTAAGAGGTAGCAGATCAGTCAGTGCTCTCAGTTGCTAAAACAACACATTCTAGATGGTTTCAACGGAAATGAAATTTAATTTATGATATCAAGTAGCTCAGAGTCTCCAGGCACGCCAGAAGGTCGAGTCGGCACTCAGCTGCGAGGAACCACACCCGAGCCACATTGCAGGAATGTCCCAACAGTGACCTCACTGCAGTCCCCCTTGGCACAGGCCCCTAGCACACAATACATAGTGACCTACACTGCTGATGCTGGGCCGGGCCAAAACCAATATGGCCTCCAAGAGCCAAAGCCACGGCCACGACAGTCGTAGAAAACTCATTTCTCCTGATGCCCTTCTCATGAGTGCCCTTGGAATTCCTCATCTCTCAGCAGCCATTTGACTGGCAGAGCCTGTGTCATGTGAGCTGCCAGAGGAGCAGGAACAATGAGTTTCTCAGAGACTGCAAGGAAGTTCTTCACACATTGGAATTGTGTTCAAAAGCATATTAAATGGCCACTCAACAGGTAGACGCCCATTTTACAGATGAAGAAACAGACTCAGAGAGTTCAAGTTACCTGCTTAAAGTCATACCTGTCATGTGAATTCAAATACAAGTTCTTTTAGTCCTTGGTCAACGGTAATTTTTATACAATGTTAATTCATAGTCCAAGGCAGCAATGTGGCACCTTACCTCTCCTACCCCTGGGCTTGAGCACAGCTTCCTAGGAAGTTCCTAGACTAAGATGCTATGAGATTTTTCCCAATCTAGATTTTCATCAGCCATGGCAAAATCATCACTATAACAGTTAGTGCCTTTATAAACATCTCTTAGGGACTGTGACACAGAGCATATAGGTTGTGGTAAAGGTGGTGGTTACCACAGGAATGAGGATGGGCTCTATCTACCTTCTCTGCCTGTGGTCCTCAAGAAATCTTCTCTTCTACTGTCTGGAGGAAAAGGGGGCCAGTGAGGCTGCCCAGCTCTAGTAGACAACCTTGACCTCCTCCTGGTATTTGCATCCATATATAAACCCTCCCTAAAATGTGGACTCCATATAGTGACTCACACCTAAGGAATAAAATTTAGAATGCCTCTTCCAAGATTAGGATACAAAAAGACTGTGGTTTTTGTCTTACGTATAACTCTCTCTCTCTCTCTCTCTCTCTCTCTCTCTCCCTTTCTTGCTCGCTTGGGTTCTCTGAAGAGATCCAATCTCCATTTAGTCAACTGCCCTCTGGAGAGGCCCACATGGAAAGGTACAGAGGGCAAACTCCACCCAACACCCAGCATGGAACCAAGACCCTCAAACCCAACAGCCCATTAGAAAATGAATCATGTTACAGCCCCTTAAACAACCTTCTAAGCAGATCCTGCCTCAGTTGAGCCAGCGGATGACCACAGCCCTAGCAAACCCCTTGACTGCAGCTTTGTGACTCTAACCCAGAGGCACCAAGCTAAGCCATACCCAGATTTCTGACCCCAGTGAAACTAAGATAATAAATGTTTCTTCTTTTAAATTGCTAAATTTTGTGGTAATTGGTTACATAGCTGGAAAAGCAATGTGTACCTTTATCTGAGAATAATATTCTTGACCACACATTTGAACTACACACTTAAGTTATTGGACAAATATTTAGTTAGCATCTATTATACACTAGGTTCTGGGCATTCCTGTGCTCCTAATAGGCTATTAGTTCCTTGAGGACAGTCCCCAGTCTGTGCCCAGAACTTGGTTGAGTGAACTGAATTTATTCTTACCTGGCCTACTTTATCCCCATTCTACATTTCACCTCCACCCAAGTCACCCTGGTTCCATCACTCTCCCCTTTTCCCAATCTCCTACATGATCATGTCTTCCTACATGAAATGTCCTAAAACTACCATTACCTTGATTATTTTTTTAAGACCTAATTCCAGTCTCAATCTTCCAATAGGACCTCTCAGATTACAAAAATCCTGGGGCACTTTTCCTCTGAAGTTGGCAGGACTATAGGTTACCATGTTACTGTTCTCCGATTCATATTTGTACTGGATTGGAAGTTCCTTGAGAGAGTGTCCTATTCTTGAACCTTTACATGTCTCCTTACTAGTATTTGGAAAAGTGCTAGGTGCTTGGATCCTCAAAAATACTTTTTTGAACAAATGAATGCCAAAATGCCTTGCAACAAATAACTTTTGGCCAAACTCAACTTTGTCCTCCCTCCCTCCCTCCCTTCCTTCCTTCCTTCCTTTCTTCCTGAAAACCTTTACTGTGTTAATGCATGTACTCATCATTCTACAAAAAATCAGGGATTGAAAGATGAATCAAACATAGTTTTTATTCCCATGCTGTATTAATTGTCAATGCTGCTGTAATGAATTACCACTACTTGGTAGCTTGCACAACACAAATTTACTTTATAATTCAGTAGTACAGGAGTCTGGCATGTGTCTTGGTGAGCTAAAAAATCAAGGTTTGGACTGGGTTTCATTACTTTCTAGAAGTTTCTTTGCATTTTATGGCTTCTCAAGCCGGCCTACGTTCCTTGGTTCTCTCCTCAAAGCCAACAGTGGCAGGTTATGTCCATCCAACGCTGCCATCTCCCTGGTTCTCTGAGATCTGACAAAGTTCTCCACTTTTAAGAACTCCTATGATTAGCTTGGGCCCACCTGGATAATTCAGGGTACTCCTTCCTGCCTCCTCTGGATCTTTAACCTTAATCACATTTACAAACGCCATTTTGCCATGTAAGGTAACATATAGGACATAATCAAAAGATACAGTGAATATTTCAATTAAAAACAATTATTACAGTACAATAGACATTGCCACTAACCTCCCTCAAAATACTCCTCCTTGCTTTGAACACACTTATTCCATCATTCTTGGCACTTTCTGAAGCAGTTCTGGAAATCCTCTTTCATGAGTGCCTTTAGTTGCACTGTCGTGGCTGCCTTGGCATCCTGAATCGATTCAAAACATTTACTTTTCATGGCCATTTTGACTTTGGGGGAGAGCCAGAAGTCACACAGTGCCAGATCCGGTGAATAAGGTGGATGAGGACACACTGTAATGTTTTTATTTGACAGAAATTGCCATACCAGACACAATGTATGATCTGAATCAATTCAGGTTCGATAAAAAAATATGGTAAATGTTTAAATAAAAAAAATTATTGCAGTAAAATATACATTGTTCAAAGCAAGGGGGAGTATTTTGAGGGGGATTAATGGTATTGTGTCTTCTACCATAATAAATATATTTTTTAATTTAAACATTCACCATATCTTCTGATCACACCTCATAATCACAGTTTCCAAGGATTACTGCCTGGCCATCTTTGGGACTCATTACCCTATACCATCTCTGTGTGTCACAGCACCAAGTCAGCCAACTTGTGAGTAGGGGGGCCCAATGCTCAGATGGTTCTGTGTTGTGGCCAACAGTGGATGCACTTGGACCTAAAAATGAGCTTGTCATTGGGGGGGAAGCAGAAAAAATAGAACTTACTTTAATACAAATGTCATATAAGAGATAGATTTGAAGCTGGCTCTGCTTGCAATGACAGCTGGAATTTTTGTTTTTGTTTTTGTTTTTCTGCAGGGCTACTTGGTTCTCAGCTCATAGGGCTTTATTTTGCCTCCCTTGATAGGAACAAACACTTTATACTTTCTCTGCAGCACCATTCACCCCCACTGCCATCACTCGTTTTCATTACACCTTAAAATCTTTTGTTGCACAATTTACGTGTTCTGCAGAAATCTGCTTGGTGGATGAAGCTCTGAGCTCCAGTGAGAGGCCAAGTCTTAAAAAAGAGTACCCAAGGCATCCTAAAATCGGCCCCATGCCGGGCAACCCTGGTGTGGTGTGGGGGGCATCACTTAGTCCACCCCACCCCAACTGTACTACTGCTGGTCAATACTGGGAATTCTCCTCACTTCCAGCTCCCAGGAATGCCAGGACTCCCACATCTTACCTACGTCCTGACAGAGGTATCAGCTGCCCCAGAAAAGAAGGGGAAGAAAAAAGAATTTGTAAGTATCTGTAGTGATGGCTGTTAAGTAAACTTATGGTGATCATTTCACAATATATGCAAAATCAAGTTACTATATTATACACCTGAAACTAATATAATGCTTTGTGTCAATTATATCTCAATTTGAAAAAGAAGGAGGAGGACACTTTTATATACTAAAAAAAATCAAGATCCCACAAATAGTTCTCAACCCTGTTCCCCAGAAAATTTGCCCTTTGTTCTACTAATTTTCCCATTATAATTGGACTCCATTTTTTTTATATATCTGGGTATCTTTCCATTATACATAAATTCATGCTTCTTTCTAGGCAAAATATCTGAAACTTCTTTATTCCAGACCCAACTTAGTTGTCACGCTGCTCTCATCCCTTCCATGTCACCCCACCCCATATTCTTCTCCACATTGTTGTTAGATACTCATTAGCCCTCAGTATCCTTTTAATGAAAATTTAATATAATAGTGGGTATTTGTAGGATTTAGAATGGTGGAATGCCAGAATCTGAAAATAACTTTGATGCTATCTCTTTAATCCCTTCAGGAACAATGTTCCAGATACTTAATTCTAGTAGCTTTCCAAGTTCAAAGACCTGAGCTTTTAAGTTCACTTAAAGCTCACCTATGCCCCCCCACAAGCTGCTCATATGTTATAAAAATGTTGCTAGATTGATTTCTGTACATTCAGTGAACTAGCCCAGATTAGGCTTTTAGGCACACAGACTTCCTGCACATGATTAGATCATTTTGATTCAACCTGTAAAGAAAGAGCAGCCGAGGGGCCCTTGCATTAGGCTAATGTCACCCCTATTTCTTAAGTTTCATGTACAATGGAAAGTTATTTGTTGTAATAGGAAGAGCCAGACTTTTGTATTCATAGTTTGTGTCTCACCTTTGCCACCTACTAGCTGTGTGCTTTCAGGCAGCTTCCTCTCTTGTGAGATGAGGTTGGAAATGCTCAATTCACCTGGATCCTGAGATGGTTAAAGTAGTTCATGGATAGAAAGCAGCTACAACACAGCCACACAGTGAGCACTCTCTAAATGGCAGCTCCTATCAGTACCGACTGCATTGCATCCGTGGTGCTGCAGATGCTAATGGAGCAGGCCCACTACTCAGTGCTCAGTGTATCTGGGAACGGATGTGACAGGGTCACCTGGTGTTGCCTTCAAAAACTCTAAGAAGAGATGCGGCCAGGCAAAATCTGGTAGAAATTGTTGTGATAAAGAACAAGGCCCTCTGCCTCCACCCCGCTGCCCTACCACCAAAGTAGAAACACCTCTTTGGGCCAAGCAACGGCATAGGCATGAGCAGTGGAGAAGATGATGGAAAAGAGATCAGAGAGGTCAGTGAGGTCCAGAGACAGAGGATGAGACCAGAAGGGGCCAAAGGGCAGGAAAGCACAAGTGTTCAATAAATGTACATGGAATAAATGACGGAACGTATCAGTTAGCATATTATTATATATTATTGTATCTGCAGAGAGAGTGTGAGATGAGGGTCTAACCAAATCTACGATATTCAAATAGCAAGGCACACCTAATGTGCACTCTTGCTCAGGGTCCTTTGAGCCCACACTCCATCTCTTCCACTAATTATGAGTCTGAGTGACAGGAGCAAGTGGGTTCCTATCTGTAACTCATACAGCCAACCAAGGGTTCAGCTGCTGGGGAAGTTAGAGCCCCATCAACCTCACATTTAGTCTTCAAAGGCCTGTGTCCTCAGGATCCAGAACCAATGGATGCAGAAGAATTATACTTGAGGCCTGCCTGCTGCCTTTCCAGGCAACCCAGTTCCTTCCTATTCTTCCAGGAGTTCACTGAGCACGTCACCTACCACCTCAGTCAGCAATGGCTTCTAATCTGAAGTGAGACCCATCATCGGGTCCAATTACAAGCATCTCCAGTTTATCCCCCCAGATGTTTGAGAATAACTTTTTGAAAACAAAAGAATCATTGTTAGGCTCAGGAATCTATAGGACACAGAGGCACAAATCCAGAAAAAAAAATGTTGCGTCCCAGTACAGCCAGCGTTATGTTTGTATTGAGAACACAGAAACTCCCATTCATGAAAGTTCTCTGAAAGGCCAGTACTAGTAGAAACAGCCTGGGTACAGAAGGACTTCGGAGGAACGCTGGCCAAGTTTTCAGAAATGTTGGTCAAGGGAGAAGAGGAGGAAAAGGCTTTGGCAGGGGTAGTGTTCTCTGCCAAGATGCTTAAGTCAGAGAAGGTGAGAACTTGATGAAACCTTGGCAATCAGCTAGCCCTTTATGTCCCTGGCATCATGCATGGAGAGGGTGCAGTGTCACCAAAACCAAGCGGGGGGGGGGGGGGGGCACGGGTATAAACATTCCTAGGAAGGCAGGTTAGCAGCACAGAGGGCTTGGTTCCCAGAGCAGTAGGTTGTTAGCTTAGGTTCTGAGGGAGATCTGCTAGTCTTGAGAGAGGCCAGAAGTTAAAAGGACAAGGGGATGCTTGGGGGTGTCCTGGGGTATATAACTTAACCTTGAGCCTTAGTTTCCTCCTTTCTAAAAGAGTCCTAATCTCACCTGTCTCACTGGGCTTCTGAGAAGATCAAATGATATAAAATGCACGGACACTGCAAATCACGAGACTGAGAGCATTCGAATGCGTTAACCGAGTCTGGTGCTAAGCACAGCCGGTAGCACAGCTGATCCCTTGGCTTAGGCCACCATGAGAACAATCAGTTCATTAGCCCCAGCGATGACTGAACACAATATGACTTAATTTAGCCCTCTTTCCCTCCAGAGGCAATCAGCTGCTTCTGTTTCTCTGAAGAAACTGTGTGAAGCATTTTGAAAGTGTTTAAAATAAAGAAACAAGCTCTGTGCACGTTGTTATCATGGCAGATGGCTAAGTGAGGCTCCGTCAAGGGGACAGGTAACTCCCTGGTGCTGACAATAGTCCAGATACACACAGGCCCATAGCTGCACTTGAGGCTACCTCACCTGGCCCTCACAACAGCTCTACTAAAGGCAAATTTGCCAGAGAGGATGGATAATTCATGCAAATGGCCCGGCCAGCGGGGAGCAGAGCTGAGACCCTACTGCACCTGGAGCCCTCTCAACACACACCGCTCTTAGCTTCTCATCGCCACTTCTAGACTACGCCTCCTGCCCTGTGGCAAAGGCCCTGCTCACAGCTGCTCAGGAGCCTTCAGTCTCTATCCCCCCACCCCCCCACCCCCACACACTCACCTTCATTTTTCAAAGCACAGTGTTTCAAAGTCAGAAGACAGCGCAAGGGGCAGGCGTCACCCTAAACAACCGTGAGAAAATCTATTTCAACCCTCCATTTAAGGAACAGGTTTCCTATCCCAAGGGCAGTTGTTAAAACTAAGTGACACTTGAATGCAGTGGTAGGAACCTGGGTACTTGTAGTGAATTGGTTCCAGGAGGTGTGGTGAGTATGGAACAAATTTTTCCCATAAGCAATCATTTAAATAAATTTAATGTGTCCCCAAACCAAAAATACACAAAATGACCACAGAAGCTAAAATAAGACTGCAAGGGACTGTGCACAGGGCAAGAGCTGCCACATGACTATTGTGTGAGCCCATGTTTGGTCTGGAAAGGGTAGCGAGTCACGAGGTAATCGACACAATAATTCTAGCTTAGGCATCAAGTACCCAAAAAATGATGAGTACTACAAAATTTTTGTGTCAAAATGCGTCAACTATCAAATTTGACCAGTTTCAAAGCAATCTAGTACCAAGGTATGACTATGCCTGAAACACTGGGAACTCAGTGGATGGAAACTATCACTCACGAGATTGTGAAGTTCCCAAGCACAAGGACCCTGTCTAGCTCATGCTGGCATCCAGTCATTAGAACTAAATGACATTTGTAGAACTGAATGGGACTTTATCAAGACCCCTAGCCCTGAGGCTCAGTCTCATCCCCACACCCAACCTGGTCAGACAGCACCACACAGCCTGACTAGCCTGGGGATGGCCCAAGGCCCTCCCACACCCCTTCCTTCTCAGCATGCCTTCTCTCAAGAGGCCCTCCATCCTGCATCCCTTCTCACACAAAAACAACAACCAGGCGATAGGGAGCATAGAGCCTCTCACCACAGATGCACAGAGAGAGGTCGAGGCAGGCCTGGGCTCCCACTGGGCCATCAGCCTGCCCTGCAACTCAGCTCTCTACTCTGCACTCCTCTGTGCTGGTCTCTCTGCGGTCTCCCTAATTTCCTGCTGAACACGTGCTTCCTGGCCTGGCCTGGGTGTCAGAGAACTGCTAAGGGTGTCATCCATGCCCTGCAAAGGAACAGACACCCTGCAAAGCTATCTTCCCAGCAATGCTTGGCAAGCCGGCCCCTGGTCTGGGCCTGTGGCTTATCCCACTTCAGAGCACAGCACGTAGTTGAAAGTCAATGAACCCATTGTCTTGCTCATTAATATATCACAGAATATAATACAAATGCAGTTACATCACTGCTCATTGTTTCCAGACCCTTTCCTTGTGCTCAGATAAAATTTCATCTTTAGAGAACAAATATTCAAGACTCAAAGGCCAAACATGTCCTAGTAACAGCTTGGCCTCTTCAACAAAAGGGAAGTCAGACCCCTGGAATGAACTCTCACAATGCGTATTCTCAGTGCATATTTACATCTCAAATTCCTCATTGAACACATCACAAATCATCTCCCCAACACCCATTTTTTCTTTAACAGACTTATCTTAAAATTTCTTATGCAAAAGCTTCCATCTTCACTACAGCCTTTGTCTCATGTTACACGGTCGAAAGAGCAGTGAACAGTTTTGGAGACAGCACTTAACCTCTGTGAGATGCTGATCTGTGGGAGTGTCTGTCCCATGAAAGAATAACATTTTCCTCATTGTGAAGGAAATCATTTACAATGAACCCTCCTGGTGTCTATTTTGCCATCTTGTCCAAACTCTTCTCAGCAAAGCATCAGAGTACAGTGCAAACAAAGAAGCCCAGCCGGGCCCTCATGCTGACAAGACCCAGAGGATGGGCTGTGAGTCACAGCGAAAGATGGCAGCTGCTGAACCTCACCTGGGCAAGAGACCCTGTCATCACATGTGGTCCACGGGCCTCCAAGAAGCTCAGCCCATTCACCTCCAGCCACACACAGAATCTAAAGGACACAGCTTCCCTGGTATATTTATTTATCATCATTGTGGGGACAGGGTCTCAGACAAGCTGACAACTTCAGGTTACAGGCACATAGATGCAAGCTTTTGAAAGGTAATTTGGGGCCACTTAATGCCTTTCATCAACTCCCATGTCTTAGTTTAACAAATGGAACCATAAATTATGCAACTGACAGCAATTGCACTTATTTGCAATTAGAATTCATTTGTCAGTGCTCTGCCCATGCATAATTAATATTAGAATAACCTTGATGGAACAAAGGCACTTTGGTGGGGTATACTGAGTCTTTAGGAAGCCTCCATTTCTGACCTTCATTTTGGGTTGAAATGATCAGCTAGTAAATCAGTCCAAATGGCGTTAGGTACTAGGAGGGACTATTTCAATTGCTACCCCAGTCTCCCAACCCCTCATCTCCAGGTCAGGAACTCCTCCACAGCGTAGCTGGCAGGCTAAGAAGGCCTCTCACAGATAATACCTTGGACAATCTACCCCACAGCCCCATAAGGAGAGTACAACACTATCCTGGTTCTACAGGTGAAACCGAACCTCAGAGGGTGAAGGACTTGCCCAAAGTCACACACCCAGAACCACAGTCTTCTGACTCTAAACTCTTTTGCTATATTACCTAGTGACATTATTCATCAACCTGGGATGCACATGAAATAAAACTTTATCCAGAAAATCAATAAATGTGACTTGGTAGAAAAATCAAGCTTAGTCGAGATGTTCTGTGGTGGGGGAGATGGTGACTGCTCCCCATCATGGGAAAACAGCCCCTAATGACTCATGTATCAGGAGGAGGATAAAAACTCCCAAAGCCACCCTCAGGGCTCCATCTGAGGCAGAAATGCACACTCTGAGAGACTGAGGCCACCAAAACAGAAGGTAGTGCAATAGCTGAATCACGACCTCCTATAGATGAAAAAGAAATGCTTTGATTCTTGACATTTCTGTGATGCATTTCCGAATTAAAACCTCAATCAGAACTTTTAATTACTGAGACAGTTAACTTTAAACTTTTTGTTTCTGACTGAACTTGTAGACTATGATATAAGGACGGGCTCCTAAAAAATGAGAGGATCTTACTATCTATAAAACATTCCAACTTAAAGCACAGAAGAACACTTACATTCAACAATTTAGCAGGAGTATGTGCCAAACATGGAGTGCAGCACCCTGAAACAGTGATGAATTAGATATAAACACAGGCCATGTGAGAGAAAAACACATTAAAAAATAATACTAAGGGAAGCTGGGATGGCTCAGCAAGTTAAATGCTCACTTTGCAGCCCCAGGGATGGAGAATCAAATCCCGACCCCAGCCCATGCGGACCCATATGCTGACCTGGGGTGTGCTTCCCATGAGGGAGGCCCCCATTTGGTTCTTGCCCTCCAGTTTGGCCCCTGGTTTGAGGGGGAATGCCCCCCATTCAGGAGGCCCCCAGCCCAGTTCCCACCCTGTGCTGCCTCCACCCACCTGTGTGGGACAAAACCATGTTGGAAACTGATGATGAACGTACAACTATGGAGACGGCTCTGGGCCCTCCCCATTCTCTTTTTCTCTCTCTGTCTCTGTCAAAAACAATAAAATAAATCTTTAAAAATTAATAATATTAATAATAGCAATATAAGACAGAATTTTCCAGAATATAATAAAGGAACATGCCAAGGAGATGGAGAGAATCACTTTCAATAACAAAATTAAGTGCATATATGGTGGCCCTAAAGTAGATATACAGCTGCATCAATGAAATTCATTGCAACAGATCATTTGAGTATATATACATATGACACACGTATGTGCAAATAAATACTGTATATCTATTTGGGGGCCACCTTGTATACCAAAGCCTCAAGGGGGAGATGGATTTGAGATCTGGAAAATGTCCCTCAAATATATTCCCTTCTCTTCAACTTTATCACCAGGTGAGGTAAAGAAAGGAAATGTACAGAAGGGGAAGCATTCTAGAAAAAGAAATAGCATCTATGTAAAAAATAAAAAAAGGATGCCCTGGGGAAAGCACAAAGGCATGGTGTGTACCAGGGACCATGGGAGGTAAGCCAGAGAGCGAGCTGAAGTCGAAGGCAGGTCTAAGGAGATTAACCAGGCTATCGCGAAGGACCTTGCATAGCAACAAAAACAAGTTTGAACAGCACCGCATTGTTGACAAGGAACCAATTGACATTTTAAATAGTATATTCCTAAAATCTGATTTTTTTAGAGAAATCATTCTTGGGGCTGGCAGGGGGGCTGAGAAAATAGAAGGTTAGAAGTCAGTTAAAAGGCTGTAGAATATCGTGAGTCTGACATGCAGCCCTTGCAAGGGGGTGGTTCCAGAATTTATTTATTGAGTCCAAAGCTGACTCTTAATAACTTCAATAACTTCAATTTCAGCTGGAGAAAGCTAATGCATCATTGGGTTATCTGCTACTCCTTAAAAATATCCTTAATATAGACGAATAATGCAATAAGTAAATAAATTCTAATATAGAGAATTAAGCCAATCATCTGGAAAACTCATCTCCAAAATATTTTAACAATAATATGGCTATTGCACATGGAAATTAGATTTTAGCCTGAGGAACACATGGCATGTTTCCACCTTCAAATGACCCAGTCCTGGGTCATCATTTTGTAGAAATACCTAATCTTATTCATGCCACGCAACTTCTGGATAAGTTCCTATTGAAAAAGACAGGGAGGAGAACATGGGAAAGGAGAGGAGGAGGAAGAAGAAAAGGAGTAAAGGAACCTAGAGGGAGACACACATACAGAGTGCACACCAGATAGCGACAAAGAGAAAAGATGGCCCAGGAGGTTAATAGAAGAACAAAGGTCATTAGAAGAAGAAGGCAGCCTAGTGAGGATTTTTTTTTGGTGGCAGGTAAGAGAAGTGGGAAGAATGGCCAGCTGGATGCTTCAAAGTTGGTAATTCTTCAGACCATTGCCCAGCAACCTCCCAGGATGCCGAAGAGGGAAGAACTGATAAGATGAGGTTCTCTGCCATGTCACTTACTCTACTGAAGAGAATGAAGCTATGGCACAGTGACAATGCAAAAATAGGTAAGATATTTTTATTCCACTAAATATAATAAACTATTCCATCCATCTCCTTTCCATTCATGCAGTGAGCACTCTACTGAGATATTTATTATGTTCTGGGCATAGTAGCAGTATGTGGGAATAAAAAGCAATGAATGAATAAATGGATGAATGAGGAACAAAATTACCCACCTTGCAGGCCCAGCATTTGTTTTACTTTGGTTCCTTTACAATATCAACAGATATAGAGTAAATCTCTGAAGAAGTATCAGAAAAGAACAGATGAACTGACTGATGTCTAGCTCTGCGGCCTTAGATAAATAATCTAAAATGCTTTGGAGCACCTATTTCTTTCTCTGTGAAGTAGAGATAAGAAAACTTTCCAATTCACTTCATAGGGTTATAGGGAAGACAAAATTAGATCATAATACAGTAAAGTACTTATAACCGGCAAGCATGTGATACTATTATAATGTAGAAAATATGTGGAAGCTTATTTTGTGAGCACTAAATATAATCTAAGCTAGGGGCTTAATATTCACCTTTGTATTCTTTAAAGTAACTGTCAGTGGATTAAATTAATAATGTAAACAAGATGAAGGAGGTGGAGGAGCCATTTAAGCCACTTAATTTTTCCTAACCACCATCGGTGTGCTAACTATGGACCTCATTTGGCTATTCACCAAAGCAAGCTCCTTAAGGACAATGCTATTCAGCTTGTTTTAGGTAGTTTGCATATTTGAAAGAAATAAAACTGAACTACTGCTTTAAAAATAGACAATAATTCATATTTCTATTATTTTAGGCTGCACTTTTTACCCAAGTTCCTCTACCCTCCATCTCCATGAGCATAAATGAATGAGGTTTGAAGAGTGAGACTTTGGAAATAAAAACTTATGAACAATAATTACACGGTCTGACAATTAAGTTTGCAAACTTACTACCATGCACTTATGTTGGCAGCACTGTATAAACAACTCAGTAAGGTTTCATAACATTGGTATATCAGTGTCTCACAGCTGTGTTCATGTTGACACGTGGTGGTATCTCACTGAGTGGTGTTCATTGTTGTTGTAGGGTGTTTTTGTGTGCCATCACAAGAATGTCAGAGCTTGAATGAAAGTGAAATCGGGGACACATTAGTCCCAGATTATGGGGATACTGCCATGAAGAAAATGGCAGTGTATAAATGAATGAACAGTTTTCTGAGGGGAGAGAAAGTGTCACTGATGAAGAGAGGTCAGGGCAGCCAGTAATGAGAAGAACTGATGAAAACACTACAAAAATCCATCAAACTATGTGTCAAAATCATCAACTGACTGTGAGAAACATAGCAGACCAGGTAAACATTAGTAGAGAAATAAGAAAATCTTCAATGAAAATCTTGGTATGAGAGGTGTGTTCAAAAATGGTCCCAAAGGAGCTCACCAATGAAAAGCAAAGAAGAGTCAAAGTTTGCCAAGACCTTTTGGAGAGACAAGACGATGATTTGGGCCACGTTATCACAGACGATTAAACATGGGTGTACCAATATAACCCTGAAACAAAGCATCAAAGTGCACAAAGAAAGTCAGCCAATTATCCACCACCAAAAGAGTTCCATAAGTCCAAATCAAGAGTCAAAATGATGTTGCTAAGCTTTTTTGATATCAGAGGGTTTGTTCATCATGAATTTTACCATCTGTACAGTCAACCAATTTGACTATTGGAAAGTGCTGAAAAGGACACATAAAACAGTTAGAAGAAAACAACTTGAACTTTCTGCCAACAACTCATGGTTCTTGTATCACTGCAATGCATCAGCTCACACAGCACTGTCTGTGAGGAAGTGTTTAGACAATAAACAAATAACTGTATTGAAACACTCTCCCTACTCACCTGATCTGGCCTACAATGCTTTTTTTTTTTTTCTTTACCCAAAGATAAAGGAAATATTGAAAGACAGACATTTTGATGACATTCAAAACATCAAGGGTAATACAACAACAGCTCTGATGGCTATTCCAGAAAGAGTCCCAAAATTGCTTTGAAGGGTGGGATACACACCGGTGTTGGTCCATAGCTTCCCAAAGGGAGTACTTTAAAGATGACCACAGTGATATTCAACAATGAGTTATGTAGCATATTTTCTAGGATGAGTTTACAAACTTAATTATCTGACCTCATATTCTGAGATAGGAATTTGGGGGCATGAATTGTTTGGGTGAGCAAGAATCGTACCTGAGAGTAGGACAAGAAAGCAGGGGAAATGGCAGAGTTCCCTCTAAGGAGCCAGAGAGGAAAATAACAACCTATCATCAGGAAACCTGTCATTTGAGTCTCTCAATGTGGAGAATGGGGACTTGCTGCCTCCTATTAAGGCCATCTTCTAACTACTCTGACCCTGGCACTCAACTCAGATGCCTGGCTGGATTCACAACCAGCTGGGAACAAATGGGGCCACTGATGGAGCTGCTGACCTTCCTGGACACACTAGCAAACTACATGAGAGTGGCATTCTCCTCAGTGTGAAGCACTTGCCCTACATTCTGCTATTTGATCCTGAGCACAGGCCCTGAGATAGGTATTATTAGCCCCATTTTACGGAGTCATAAAGGTGAAGCTCAGAAAATCTAATTGGTTTCCCATAATTCATGTAGCTATTAGTAGAACCATACTTTTTTTTTCTCCACGAGCCTGCTACCATCAGCTATGCTCTCTCCTCACCTCCTCCATCCCTTAATCCTATAGATTCTATTTTCATCTTTTTAATCTTTTTCAAACATTACTAAATTATTATTTGATAGATATTACACATAACATTGTACATTTTTTTAGATTCCACTTTTGCAACAAAGATTCCCATGGAATGAAGAAATTAAGACTGAAGCACATATACTCATCATGATTAAGGGGGTATGTTCTCTTTCTTTTTAAACATGTATACACATATATTTCACTATACTCATATATATGTATGTATATATAATATACGCAAATGTATTTCAATATGGTGTGTGTGTGTGTCAGTAATTGGCATGCTGGTAAGCTGTCTGATGCTAAGATTCCTGGTAATCAAGGCAAAGACAAGAAGGGTGAATTATGTACCTTTTATCATGAGAATGGAGAAATCAGATCAGCAATTTGGTGGAAACAAAATATTTCCTAATAAGTTCTACAGGGGATCCTTCCCATTTTGTTCTGTAATTGATCCTCCCAGTGTCTTCTGTCAGATAATAAGAACCTCTTGATATTTTGGTAATGGAACTCTTTTGTACAAGTCCTGGGACAGACATGCCTTTGAAGAAATACTGTCTTGCATCTAAGAGTTGACCCCTTATCTTCCTTTTCACTCGTGGAGATCCAGAATCATTCAACATTTTCTGATCTAATTATTCTCTAGTATCTCTAAAAATGTGGGTAAACAAGAACTCAAAATGGCAATATTCTGATAGAAATCAATGTAATCAAATTTAAGTATTTGAAAGAAAATCTGCTTCGGGAGATTTGATTTTAAAATTCCAAAATGTGGGGGTAGGGATTAATGTTTTATACATATTTTGCTAATTGATAAATGTGATTGTTTATAGAAAATTAAGGATGATGTACTCATTTTAAATGTTAACAAGTATACATTTCTTCAATAAATTCAGTTTTCTGCAAATATCTCTAAATGATCACCTTTTAACATTAATGCAAGCATACATAGTATGACACATTATGTAAGAGCCATTAAATGTATCAAATTCAAGGACTGGTGGTATATATTCACTTATAGTGCAAATACACTGCTTGGTTGGCTCAATAAAACTAGAACCTTCCATTAGAGATGGTAGAGATGCATGTAGGAGTATGGGCTCATCTTGGAATTTTTTAGAATAACCAAAAAGTTTTCTAAGTAGTGCATAGTATTAGAATGTTAGCATTAATAACATTTTTATTTACTCAAGTACATTAATGTTCTTACATAGGCAGAAATTATTATTTTTAAAAATCCATTTTCATTCTGGATATAAAACATATAAAGAAAGTATAAATTTGCACATGTCCTTTTTATTCCCTGATACAAAAATTTGAACTTTTGTTATAACCACAAAGAGATATCTTAGTGATCACGGGTAAATGATTTCTGGAGACACTGATTTCCTCAGTTTTCTCATACAGGGAGCCATTTTCTGAGAGACAGGGCATTAGGTGGTGAAAAAAGCGAAGAACCACGATGGACTTGGTTTCTAGTGGAGCTGAGCTCCCACTGACAGGTTCTTGAGCACTTAGTTTCGTATTCTTCAAAACATTAACAATAATGCATATAGTGTTATTCGAAAGATTAAGTGAAATAATTTTATATGTATCTTCCTAACACAAAGTAAACATGTAATAATTGTGAGTTCTTTTCCCTTTCTGTTTATCTTTGGGAATAGTTTAAGGATCAGAGTCATTCAAATATTTATTAGATGTTTGGCTTCTGCACATACTATTCCAGGATTTGGGGGTATACCAATAAATACAATTGAATCCTTGTAGAAGCACCATATAAATATAATTTGTGTTATTAGTGGGGCTTCTAAAGCAACCAGTACCACATGATTCCACCTGTCCCAAGAACGAGGTAATATTAGAATAGAGAGGAAAAATAAAATGAAATTTGGAAATGGTCTTATGGAACTAAAAAATTGTTCTGCTTAATCATGTGGAAATTATAATAAAGAAAACATCCTTTTCGAATTAACTTGCAATTTGGTAAATGCTGAAATTGCTAGGCATACTGAATAAATTTGGAAAAAATGTTTAAATGTTACAGGTAAATCTTTTGCCACTGTTTAAAATATACAATGTTACAAGAGAGTGTTATTCTCACCCTAAGAAACAAAATAAGCCAGAGAATGTACAACCTTTATTTTACAAATATATAAGTTGAAGCCACAAAGAAATCTAACTGAACTAAATTCCAAGAAAAGACAAGCTCTTTATAAGAGAGAAAAGAAACTCAGGTATTTGCCTCCCTGGCAGAGTGGTAGAGTTGGGGAAGAACATAGTTGGAGATAAAGAGAAGCCAGCTGAAATTTTAACAAAATTTTAAGGCTGTAAATGGGCTGGTATGACAGATTACTATTCTGAGAAGCCCCAGGCACAGAGTGTGGTTGAATTCACCTGCCAAATATCTCCAACTACTCTTCACTGAGTGCTCTGTGGTAGTATGCAAAGCCTCAGTGCAGGTCAGGAGCACTGAAAGAGATTACCACCCACGAGGTACAAAATGCCTCCTCCAGGTACAAAGCAACCCCTTCCAGGGGCAAGAAGTAGGACAAGAGAGTTCAAAGAGAACTTCTGGAGGCATTACAGGTTCTCAGGCCACAAACTCTTGAGAAAACAGAAGAAAAAATAAAAAAATAAAAAATAAAAAAAAAAATATATATATATATATATGGCATTCCAAGGTTTTGCAGAGTAAAATGAAGCTGCTGTCAAAAGGCTTGGTTTAGGCCCACACGGAAAAAATTCTCCTAAGCCACAAAAACATAGGGAGTAGTCAACAAGAGAGCCCCCTAGCAACCCATAAAATTTACATCCAAACTATAAAAGAGTTTTCACAAAGTTTGGAGAGCTATTGACTCGGTTGTAATATATAAACTGATCTCCAGAACTGTGACAGGTCAAAAACATAAATTTTGCTGAAGAGAAAGTCTCATGCTACCCTAAACACAGCTCAGGCCTACAATGAGTGAACTGAATTAAGCTTAAGCTGCTACAAAGTCCAGGCTCAGCTCAGTGACAGATCAGTGTGACTTAGGCCTTTATTCTAAAAGCCTGACAGAAGAAAGGGAGTATTCTTTTCTGGAAGTAAATATTGTTTGCTTCAGTCTGTTTTTTATCTAATATGTCTTCTCTATGGCCAAAAATTACTAAATACATCAAGATTCAAAAAAATATGACCATGGACAGTAGAAGAAATAGTCAATGAAAGCAGAACCAGATAGCCCAGATAATGAAAGGTCAGACTTGGGGAAGCTGGGATGGCTCAGTAGGTTGAGCACTCACTTTGTAGCCCCAGGGTCCAGGGATTGAATCCTGGCCCATGTGGACCCATTTGCTGAAGTAGGGTGTGGCTCTCAGTTCTGTTCTCACTGGGGCAAGCTTCCCATGTGGGAGGCCCCTGGCTCGGCCCCCAGCTTATGAGGGCCTGCATCCCATGTGAGAGGCCCCTGCCTGGTTCCTGCCCTGTGTGGCCCCCATCCACTTGTGTGGAATAAAACTATGTGGAAAAAGCTGATGACATACAACTATGGAGACTGCTCTGAGCCCTCCCCTTCTCTCTGTCTCTCTGTTTCTGTCTGTCTCTCTCTTTCTCTGTTAAAAACAATAAAATATATATTTAAAAAATAAAATAGGGGAAGCTGGGATGGCTCAGCAGATTAAGCACTCACTTTGCAGCCCTGGGGACAGAGAATCAAATCCCAGCCCCAGCTAATGTGGACCCATATGCTGAACTGGGGAGTGCCCCCAGCTCAATTCTTGCCAGAGCCCATGCAGGAGGTTCTTGGCCCAGTTCCTGCCCTGCACAGCCCCACGTCCACCTGTGGCAAAAAACCATATGGAAAACTAATGCTGTCAACTATAGAAACTGCTCTGGGCCCTCCCCCTTTTCTCTGTCTCTCTGTCAAAACACAATAAAATAAATTTTTTAAATAAATAAAATGTCAAACTGGATCTTGAAAATATGTATGATAAAAATGCTAAGAATCTAGTAGGAAAAGTATATAATATGCACCAAGAGCTGAATGCTTACAGTAGGAAAACAGAAACTACTTTTTATACCAAATGGAAACACTAGAAATGAGAAATACAGCATCAGAAGCTTTAAAATTAAAATGGACACAGCAGAGAAAGGAAACAATGACTTGAAGGTAGATCAATACAAAGTAACTAAATTGAGACTCAAAGACAGAATTTAAGAAGAAGAAAGAAAGAAAAAAGGAAGGAAGGATAGAAGGAAGGAAGGAAGGAAGGAAAGAAAGAAAAGAAGACCATTTAAAATCTGTGGGAGCATATGGTAAGTCTTAACCTGTATATAATTGGAGTCCCAGAAGTAGAAGAAAGAGAACAGTGCAGAAGAAACATTTTTAAATAAAAATGGCCAAGAACCTTTCAAAATTGATGAAGGACATCTACCCACAGATTCAAAAAGCCAACCCCAATTAATAAAATACAAAGAAAACGACTTTTAGGCATAAGTGTGAAAACATCTGAAATCAACTTAAAGAGTTAAATCTCAAACTGATACAAAGTAAACAAGAACAATATGAGTAACAGCTACCTTCTCATCAGAAATACTGGAGACCAAAAAACAATTAAGCAGTAATTTTAAATTGTTGAAAAGAAAAAAGCTGTCAATCTAGAATTCTATAGCAAATAAAAATATTCTTCAAAAATGAAGACAAAATAACATATATTTTTACTCACACAGAAAAAAGAATTAATCTCAAACAAAAAGATAATCGTTTCTCTCAGATTGATAGAAAACAAGACCAAATGAAACTCCATACCCAAAGGACAAAAATAAAGAGCACCAAAAGGATAACGAGCACAAAACCAGTAAATAGAAGTCGTTCTTGTTAGCATCTTAAAATACTTTACAGGCTATTTAGTTTAAAATATAAATAATGACAAAATACTGTAGCATAAGGTATACAGAGAAAATACATAAGCCATTGAAAGCACAATTAGAGTAAATAAAATTATATAGTAGTAAGTTTGTATAAACATTCATTAAAAAATCATAATTTTATTTGAAGGTTAACTTTAATAACTTAAAGATCTATATTATAACATCTAAAGCAACCCGTAAAATAAATCACAATGACATATACCTTTAAAAAATAAAATCAATACAGACTTGTGCCTCTGGCCAAAATAGAATAATGAAATAGAATTTTTCTTCTCATTTGGAGCAATTTTTTTAATGAACAAATTATATAAAACAACAGTTTTCAGACAATGGATATTAGGCAGTTCCAGAGAGCAATACTTGAAATAGAGAAAATAAATAAATTGAGCACTATAATTGCAAGCCTTAAGATCTGAAGAAAACTTCCAGGCTGCTGTACAGGCGGGTCATCTCTGGAAGTGTTGAACTATTTCTCTGAGTAGAAATGACAGATATGAGAGGTCCACAAAGCTGGATTTCACAAGGCAGACTTCCAAAGAGATCTTGCAATGACCAAAACCATGCGGTATTGACTTAAGAACAGACATACAGATCAGTATAACAGAACAGGGAGTCCGAAAATTAAACCACACATATAAAGACAACTGATTTTGACAAAGGCCACAAGTGGAAAAAGTGAGCTTTTCAATAAATGATGCTGGAAATACTGGTTTTACATATACATAGGGGAAAAAATTACCTTTGATCTATATCTTGTACCATATGCAAAAATTAATTCAAACATGAATTGTAGAACAAAGTTAACAGTCCCAGGCTGCTGAGTTTTCTAGTTCATTCATTAAACAAACCTTTACTGAGTGTTTACAATGCCTTTTATATGACACAAAAGACAAGGGAGAGAGGGAAGGGGAAAAACGGGAGCAGGGGAAAGCGGAGGAGGAGGAAGAGAAGAAGAAATAAATTAGGCAAGTTGGGCCACGTCCTGTATTAGACATTGCACACATTTATAATCTTCACAAAGGCCTCATATATAAATATTACTATCCCCATCTAACAGAACAGGAGCCTATAGCTCATAGAGCTTACACAATTTAAGGCAACACGAGTAGTAATGTGGAGAGGTGGGATTCAAGTCCAGGTCTAATTTGCCTTCTAACTTCATACTTTCTCTGCTAAAATCCACTGACTCTCAGGAGAATATAGCAAGGGAGGTGAGTAACAAAAAGGATAAAGAGCACAAAACCAATGCAATGTGATGAGTGCTATAAATAGAGACAATCCTTAGAATTAACTCTTCCTGGTGGAGTCCTGGAAGTCTCGCAGAAGAGGTGTCACTTGCATCGGGTATTATTATTGATTAGGATCTCACCAGAAAGGGCACGCGTGGGTGTCTGTGAAATGGACTTGAGGCAACATATAGAGAATAACAAGGATTAGATGGTTTTGGAATGCAAGCATTCTAGGCTTTTAAATTGCCAGAGAATAGGGTGGGTAGGTCATTTGAGGACTAGACTGAGAATGTCGTGTATGTTAAACTTAAGGTTTCTGTTTAATTTGGTAGGCAGTGGAGAGTTATGGAAATGCTTGAATAATGGCACTCTAAGATTAATTTGACAATGTATGGAACCTAGAGCAAAGTAGAAATTGTAAGGGAAAAGCTCTGTTAGCAATCTATTGCAATTACCCACTTGGGAGCTGAAGAGAGGAGATAGTATTAGTAAAAATGGAATGATGCAATGCAGCAAATAAAATTTAGGATGCAAACTTGATAGCATTAATAAAAACTTTGATAAATACAGAGATGTAAAAACTGCTCCCGGTTTCAGGCTCAGGTGACTATGCGGATGAGAGGGAATATAAGAAAAGGGAAAGGTTGGAGTGGGAGGACATTGAATTAGAAAGTTGGTCTTCCTCTTCTGTTTACTAACCTGTGTATAGACATGTTTTCCCTTTATTCAGTGTTCCAGTTTCAGTGTTTGGAACTCCCCCCCCCTCAAAAAATATTTTTAACTAAAAAAATCAATTATGAGTTATAGTAAGGCTTCTGTCTCCTTTCAGCCAACTTGGCAGGATATCTTACTCCCTGTTGCCTCACCTGTGACATATTCCAACCAGCAGAGATTCACACATACGTACTTTTATACCCACCTTCCATTTAACTTTTTCCTGCTTACAGCTAAAGCCAAGAGTGAGGGAGTGTGGTTAGGTATCCATCAAATTAGTTTTCCAACCACATGCAAAAGGCTGAATGGGTGCTGCGATCTCTCACCATATACCAAAATTAACTCAAAATGGATTAAAGACCTCCAAATAAGAAAGGAAACAATAAATCACATAGAAGAAAACATTGGCACTAAACTTATGGACCTGGGATTCAGGGAGGACTTTATGAATCTGACCTCAATGGCAAGGGAAGTAAAAGCACAAATAAACAAATGGGACCTTAT